>JAXDDX010000316.1:117500-147500 GCA_034670405.1 Hoplostethus atlanticus | reverse complement strand
GCGATTGTGGTTTAAGATGTTTTGAATGCCTTGATGCTTACACGGGGGAGGGAAACTGAGGTGAAGCTGAAGAGGTAGACAAAGAGAAGAAGAAGAGAGACTGAAACAGAGAGACAGAAGAAGAGAGAAAACAAAAAGAAAAGAGAGACAAGGATAACAAGAAACAGAGGAAATATAGAGGAGGAGAGAAAGACAAACAGAGCCTAAAAGCCATGTCTTCTATCACACCGGGTCTCGATGTGAGGGGGAGCTGATGAATAAAAACCTTCCATCTCGTTTTATTTCTTTTTGCAGTTTCTGTGTTACTGGATTTACCTGATAAATGACACGATGCTATTGGCTGCTTGCAATGTAAACTCTAAATAACCTGAAAAACAACATATCTCTAATAAACACGTATATTGTCTTGTGATATAATGAATACTGGCAACTGGTTGGGGGGTTGTGAGCCGGTATCGCTTCTTTTTTTGGGGGGTCGCTGTACCGAAAACGTTGAGAACCGCGGCTTTATCAAATGACCAGGATGTGAGGGTTCATGGGTGTTTTGAGGCTACGCTGCTAAGCTAACCAGTCTGTAACCGAGTCCTCGAACTAGAAGAAAGACACGTTATTCAGAGTTCATACACCTTTTTGCTAGTTCAATTCCATGACTGTTCCAGGAGTATTCCATGACATATAGCACAATTTCCGTGACCAATATTTAGTCTACGTTGCAAATGTTGAATCTGTGAACGCCCCAGGTCTTATGTCTTCTTATTTCAGGTGTTTTTTTTCTTGTTTCTGACTTATCCGATAATGTCTGATACTATCAGGACGTTTCTGCTCTGGGTTTGTTTTTCCTCAAAGGGAATTCCAAGTTGTCCGTGACCGTAGAAACCTTGATTATCATCTATCATAGTATAATGTCTCGTCTATGTTTTATCAGGGTTGGTGTTGATTCGCCGGCATCACATCACAGCAGATTACATCATGACAGCACGCCATCTTGTCGTACCTGCACTGTCCGCTGAGTGTGTCGCAGCTGGTGTCGGGGGAGGTGACGCCGGGCCGAGAGCAGTTGCAGACCTCGCACCCGACCACCGGGTGGCAGCCAAACGTCTGGGGCTCACACTGGGTACACTCCGGACGCAGGGTCCTCGGGGGGCAGATACAGTCACCTGTCACTGGTTCACATAACCTAGTGCCACAGTTACAGGCTGATGGGAGGGAGGGAGGGAAGAAAGAACAGTTGATTGCAACTTTATGTTTGACAGCTTCCATCACTGTCTCGTTGTTAGCACATCTGATTAGCATGCTAGCTAACGTATCTAGTAGCAGCTAGCATTAGCAGTGGCTAGTAGTCCCATGTTAACAGTAACTAAATTAGCCTCTACAAGCTATAACCTTGGCCAATCATCCACCCACCACCCACCACCCACCCTGTCTTGTCTGGCAGCCAATCAGATCGGGACTACTCACGTCTGCAATTGGGGAATCCCCAGTAGCCCGTGGCACACATGGAGCAGTCTCGACCAATCACGTTGGGCCTGCAGTGGCACTGACCGCCGAACGGTTCGCAGGCGTCGCTGTCGGCCCCGACCTCGTGGCAGGCGCAGGGGAGGGCGCCGTTGTTGAAGAAGGCCGACAGAGACACCGCCGAGCTGAGGCAGAACGGGGAGGCGGTCGAAGGGCTGGGGAGAGGAAGAGGAAGAGGAGGAGGAAGAGGAGGTTGGTGGTAACGTTATTCTGTCATGTCTTCTGTCATCAACATCATGAAATCCACATGCACAAACAATTCCCCTTCCACTAGGATACTGACTTGATGAAGAAACTGTTCTGGCCACAGTTGCTGATGAAGTCGTAGGACTTGTCCAGAGGTTCTTCGTTCAGGTAGCTGGAGCTGTAGCTGCTCTCAGGGACCACCAGCACATAGTCCTGGAGAGAGGGTCAGACATGAGATGTGATGGAGGGAGGGATAGAGAGAGGAAGAGGAGGGGGAGTACCACTAATATATATGCTGCCTTCACGGGTTGTGGGAAACGCGGGAAGATACAAGCTCCCGACTTGAGAATACCATTCACGTCACTTCCTGATTTAGAGCATCACCAACAAGACAATGTCTGTAGTTTAGTGTAGGTAATGATGTATTAACTTCAAATAAATATAGAAATAAAGTCATTTTGTAATTGCAGCTTATGAAATGCCACATCAGGACACAACTACATGCTGGACATGATCAGGAGCAACTAACATCTACAGAAAACTTCAATCGTAGCGTCTTGGCGGCTTCAAACGAGTTGAGACGCGAAGCGGTTCGGTCAAGCTGTTGCGATGGTTTTTCCCATGTCACATGAATGCAGCAATTGTCCCTGGGAAGACGGGTCATCAACACATTACAGGTAATGTTGTGGGTTTTACTGTAGAAACGATGAGGAAGGTCAAGGAAGGAAGGAAACCTAGAACCAGAGATTTGTGGTGCAGGTAACGAGGCAAAAGAGGAAGAGGAAAAAGAGGAAGGGGAAGATCAGGAGAGGAGAATGACGATGAAAACATGGAGGAGTGTAACGATGATCCGTCACAGCAGCTAGACGGCAACAGAGAAGAAGAAGACGAGAGGAGAGGAGGGTAGTCTCACTCACCAGCCACAGCGTCTTGCCCGCAGGTATCTGCACGGTGAGGAAGACCTCGTGGTCCGTCACGTCCAGAATGATCTTGTTCTCAGAGACCAGGACGCCACGGCAACCGTAAGCGCGAGGACAGAAGGAGGCGTTGGCGTGGCCTGGTGCAAGAGGAGCAAAACCAAGGTCATATCTGGAGGTCATGTGTTTTTCTTTAAAGCTCCTGGTACTCAAACACATCCGTCATAATATTTGAAAATGTTTTACAACCGTTTTGGAAAAATGTACATTACTCCATATCTAAAAATCATCTTTCTATATAATAAACCAAGGTCTTTAGTTAGCTAATAACTATATTAACAATCCAGACCAGTGTTACTATCTAGTGTTACTTTCATGCTATCAATTGCCTTCCAGAGATGTTGGAAAGTCAGAAATTCCAACTTCCTTGTAAGAAAGATCCAAAGGAACGGGCCTTGGAAGTCTGAATTCCAAGTAGCTAGCGAGTTAGCAAAGAACGTTAGCAAACGGTGTAAGAGTGTTTTGTATTATAAACATGCTAAAAGTAATGCTGTGTAGCGTTTACAGTGTATGCTGCCACATTGACGTGACATTGGATAACAGCATCTCGTTTCCTACTTGAATTCTGGGCCTTTCCTAGTAGGAATTTGGAATTTCTGACATTCCCCCATCCCTGGAACGCAGCATTACTCTTGGAGAGGCCTCTCTGGGTTAGTGGGTTACTCTGCGACTGTACTGTCTGCAGCCCCTGGACCTCCATCGCGTGGTGGATGGTCTTACCTTGCCAGATGCGTCCCCCGTTGATGTAGACCTGCACTGGGTAGGAGGGGTGGAGCGGCTGGTGGTAGTGGAGGATGAAGACGTAACGGCCTAGGGAATGGACACGGGTCGAGTACACCGCGGCATTCTGGGTAAAGGGGAAGGTGGAGGTTATGCTAGGCTTTCCGAGCATGAGGAACTGCTGCCATCAGATGTCAACTTCCATCTCCTTATACCCATAATCCCTTGCAGTTTCCTGTAGTTGGTTCAGATGGTCTATAACATCCATACCTGTAGTGAATCCAGTCTGACATGGTCGGCGTTGTCTGCTCCATTAGGAGGTCTGTCTCCTCCGGTCCAGGACGGCTGGTCTTGCTGGTGGACGGCCAGAGGAGGAGCAGGAGGAGGTGTAGCCAGGTTGGGCTCCTGGACGGAGGAACCCTGACCTTCCTTCAGGACCAGAGAGTCCGACGGGGTCTGGAACCGCGAGGGGACACAGGAAGCACTGGGGGGAAAGACAGCGGAGGACGGAGGTCATTGAAGCAGTCACTTTAAAGGGGCAATAAGATAGAACTTGTCTCCTACACAAATCCCCCCTCTGTGATCATCTGGTGCAGTAGAAATCGTACAGGACAGAAATGTATAGAGCAGCCATCGTTCAGACAGGCTCTTCACGGTCACGGCCTCTGGAGATACGAGGATTTGGGAGACGTGTCCGCTGGGAAACTCAATTTTCTAGCGCTGGCTTCTGTTTGTCACGATTTTAAATGGGAGGATGTGTTTTTATAGTAGTCACGTACCAACAACAAGCATCACAAGCGCTTCCCAAACGCATCCGTTAAGGCTAACCTGCTAAAAAAATAGCGAAACACCGAAAACCAACAGGAGCTGGTGTACAACTCTAACACACTTCAATCAGTAAGGGGTTGCAGGTGTGTGTGTGTGTGTGTGTGTGTGTGTGTGTGTGTGTGTGTGTGTGTGTGTGTGTGTGTGTGTGTGTTTTAAGGTATGTACAGATATCTACAGTCACTCTACCTGTCAGGGGAGAACTGGCCATGGGTGCTGATGCAGTGGACTTTGGGTTCCAGGTACTCCATGGTAAACTGGTCGCTGGGTACCAGGTACACTTTGTGCTGAGGAGAATAAAGAAACATAGTTCACCTTTATAGCAGAAGGATGCACATACATTGTTTTAACCTGTACTTGTACTTGTACTTGTACTTGTTATGTAGTTATTGTCACTGTGGTTATTAAGTAACTTGTGGATCATTTGAGAGCCATTGTTGGGACAGGGAGCTCAGGTTGAACATGGAGGTCAAGGACGCACACTTGAAATGTATTTTCTTTTTTTGCTTCAACAGAAAAGTACATGTAAGATAAATCACATCATATTTCAGCATCCAAACCCGTATAAATTGATCTTTCATCAAATGTGATTACAGCGCTGTAGGTCTGTGATCATGTGACGTGGGTCGTCGGTCTCACCAGGAAGAAGCTGGCGCGGTCGGAGATCAGCTGGACTTCGGCGTCCAAGGGCAGAGAGAAGACCGCCACCCTGTTCTGCTCGTCGATGGTCACGGCTCGACACAGGAAACTACACACACACACACACACACACAGAAAAAGAAGTTAGCATTAGCACCACACACACTGGGAAAAGCTATCTAAAGTCAAAGTGCCCTTGAGCAAGGCACCTAACCCCCCCCCCAGTGGAGCTGCTCACCAACAGTGTGAATGTGCGGAAGTGAAAGAATATGAAGCAGGATGTTTCTGGGGAAGTGTTTGCATGCTCAGTCAAGTTTCCCATGATAAATAAAGGTGAACACACACACACACACACACACACACACACACACCGTAATGAAAAGATGTTGACAGACTTGATGATGTGCAGACAGCGACGGTAAACTGCAGACCACACGAGGAACCCAGCTGAGTCCACACATTTACAAACACACACACTTTGCCTACCACAAACACAACACCCTACACACACACACACACACACACACACACACACACACACATACACACACACACACACACACACACACACCTCCTACCTGTACTTGCAGTGCAGCAGGGTGACCTGATGCTGGTGAGTCCGTCCTCCGGGCATGTTGACCGACACCGACAGGGTTTGTGGCGTTTCCTCCTCGCTGGAATACTCCACCACCAGAACGTAGTCCGCCGGGGCCGGCAGACGGCCTCGGAGCTGGACGTTGATCTGGACACCGGGACAGAAAGAGGATTATGTTTCATTCATTTAAGAGCTACTGGGTCGAATAAACCGTCAAAGGGATTGGGAGGAGACTGGGTGGTTTAGGAAGCAAGAAACAGGAACACAAAAACACTTTCACTCCTCAACTCTCGCTCTCTTTCTTTATACCTCTCTCTCTCGCTCTCACACACACACACACACACACTTTTTCTAACTTTTAACAATCTCTCTCTCTCTCTCTCTCTCTCTCTCTCTCTCTCTCTCACGTCGTTGCCGCTGCAGATGGCCATGTCGGGGTGGCGGGGCGTGATCCTCTCGGTCCTGCAGGGGCGTGGCAGGTGGTTGTCGTTGATACAGCTGGCGTCGTTGGCGGAGACGGAGGGGAAGGAGTCCAGAGACAGGTAGCTGTACAGCAGACAGCTAGACGGGTAGAGGGGGAGAGACAGCTTAGAGTACAGAGAGGAAACCATGGCTGTGTGTGTGTGTGTGTGTGTGTGTGTGTGTGTGTGTGTGTGTGTGTGTGTGTGTGTGTGTGTGTACGTACTTCAGGCTGGCGTCAGGTGCAGGGCTGTAGGTGCAGGGCTCTGTGACTCTGATCTGCAGGATGGGAGCTTCATAGTAGGCACTGGGCAGCAGCACCAGGTAATCCTGTTGGGAGAACAGAGCATGGATACAGTTACAGTTAGTTACAGCTACAGTAACAGATACAGATACAGATACAGTTACAGTTACAGATACAGATACAGATACAGTTACAGTTACAGCTACAGTTACAGTTACAGTAACAGCTACAGCTACAGTTACTGCTACAGTTACTGCTACAGTAACAGCTACAGTTACAGTTACTGCTGCAGTTACAGCTACAGTTACAGTTACAGTAACAGCTACAACTACAGTTACAGCTACAGTTACAGCTACAGTTACAGTTACTGCTACAGTTACAGTTACTGCTACAGTAACAGCTACAGTAACAGCTACAGTTACAGTTACTGCTGCAGTTACAGCTACAGTTACAGTAACAGCTACAACTACAGTTACAGCTACAGTTACAGTTAGTTACAGTTACAGATACAGTTACAGTTACAGATACAGTTACAGCTATATATACAGTTACAGTTACAGCTACAGCTACAGTTACAGCTACAGCTACAGCTACAGATACAGATACAGTTACAGTTACAGATACAGTTACAGCTACAGATACAATTACAGTTACAGTTACTGCTACAGTTACAGCTACAGTTACAGTTACAGCTACAGTAACAGTTACAGCTACAGTTACAGCTACAGTTACTGCTACAGTTACAGCTACAGTAACAGCTACAACTACAGTTACAGCTACAGTTACAGCTACAGTTACAGTTACTGCTACAGTTACAGCTACAGTAACAGCTACAACTACAGTTACAGCTACAGTTACAGCTACAGTTACAGCTACAGCTACAGTAACAGTTACAGCTACAGTTACAGCTACAGCTACAGTAACAGTTACAGCTACAGTTACAGCTACAGTTACAGCTAGTACAGTTACAGCTGCAGTTACAGCTACAGTTACAGCTACAGCTAACAGCTACAACTACAGTTACAGTTACTGCTACAGTTACAGGTACTGCTACAGTTACAGCTACAGTTACAGCTACAGTAACAGCTACAGTTACAGTTACAGCTACAGTTACAGCTACAGTAACAGCTACAGCTACAGCTACAGCTACAGCTACAGCTACAGTTACAGTTACAGATACAGATACAGCTACAGTTACAGATACAGTTACAGTTACAGTACAGCTGTATCTGGTCAGCTAACCATCACTGTCTTGTTGCTAACACATCTGATTAGCACACTAGCTAACGTAGCTAGTAGAAGATAGCGTTAGCAGTTGCTAGTAGTCCCATGTTAACAGTAACTAAACTAGCCTGCTGGCTAGTTAGCTAGCTACCAGTTTGTTCAGGTTAACTGAGCTGACTCTTCTCCAGTGTTTTGTTTTGTCTTTTGGTTTGTGAGTGTTAGATGGGAGCTGTGTTTGTAATGTTTTGAGTGTGTGTGTGTGTGTGTGTGTGTGTGTGTGTGTGTGTGTGTGTTAGTCTCACCAGCAGTATTCCCTCGGCCTCGATGACCACAGTCCAGGTTCCCGGGTTCAGGACGAACGGCTCCACAAAGTTGTTCTGGGGAACGTTGACGAAGGTCGGCTCCACGCTGGGGGCAAAGACGATCTGCTTGGACTGCTCAGAACCTAGACACACACACACACACACACACACACACACACACACACAGAAATGTATGCTATTAAAAATGAAAGTAATGAAACGCTAAGATGCATTGACAATGAACGCACCACAATCAAAATGCAATGGGAAAAGAGAGCAAAGTCAATACTGTAGTTGGTTTAGTGAGAATTGTTAGAAATGTGGGTGAAAGAACAAAATTTCAACAGTTTCAAGAGAAATATACACATTTATAATCCAAATATATAAAAAAGCAATTACACAATAATCAGGAGCCACACACACACACACACACACACACACACACACACACACACACATACACACACACACACACACACACACACACACACACACACACGCTCTACCTAAACAGCCTAAAGACCACATACACATCCCTTCTCCCCATTTTGGTCTTCATACTAAACAGTCAAAAAAGTCAAACTGATACTCTCTTGTGATTGGTGGAGACGTACCTCTGCGGCTGTTCTGATAGGCTGTTATTTTACCGTTGGAGGTGGCGCCCTCAGAGTTTATGTATTTGAGGATGAAACGAGTCAGATAGACGTCTGCCTCGCTCACATGAACCTGAAGCTTCACTGCACTCTATAGGAGGGGGGGAGGAAAGGAAAGGAAAGGAAAGGAAAGGAAAGGAAAAGAGGAGTGCCAGAGGAAAGAGGGCAAGAAGGAGACAGTGAGGAAAGGAAAGAAGGCAGGAAGGAAAGAGTGAAGAAAGGAAAGAGGGAAGTAAGTAAAAAAGGCAGGAAAGTAGGAAAGATAGAGCAAAGGAAGGAAAAGAAAGAGAGGTAGTGGGAGAAGAGGAAGAGGAGGGAGAGAAGAGGAAGTGTAGAGGGTGGAACAGCAGAAAATAAAGCCTTAGTCATAAACCCTGAACTAGATGGGGATATGTGGCACTGGGGGGGTGAGGGCTTCCTGAGAGGGGGGAGGGGGGGGCGCCTAAAGCCAGTCAAAACCACCACACCCACCTGACAGACAAACGAGAGGAGAGAGGGATGGAGAGGAGAGAGAGGGATGGAGAGGAGAGAGAGGGATATTTCCACCCAGGACTAGTGCTGCATTTATTTCAATGTCGGAAGTTGGAAATTCCCAACTGGTAGGTCGTACTTCCGACCGCGATGTGTTCCAGTGGTGCAGCTCAAAAAAAACAGGCGAGAAACATGGACGGATTTTCTAAGCAGGCGTCCATCTTTTTGTTTTTTTTAAATCCTGTTCCCCAGGCAACAACTACTGTTATGTCTATGATATCTAGCAACGAGAGCTAGCTAGCTAGCCCCCCATTTTTCGTAGTAGGAAGCCAGAATTTCCAACTTTCCGACATCCCTGGAATGCAGCATAGGTCTGGCGTGAAGGATGGAAGGGAGAAGGGAGAAGGCTGGCCAAAGGTGAGGAAGTTTCCAACACAGCGTTTGCTGCACTGAGGGAAGGATGGAATGAGAGAGAAGTGGTAGAGAAGCGATTCCCCTCCCATCGCTTCCTGTTCCAACGCTGGAACGAGACAGAAAGCGAGAGAAGAAGAAGAAGAGGCGTCTTCGACTTTAACCCCGCCCACCACTTACAGTTGCCACAGTAGTAGTTCTTGCCCTCCTCTATGACGGACACCCTCCCCAGTACGTCCACGCCCCCGCGGTTGGCGTAGCGCAGCACCACATGGAAGAGGTCTGGAGAGCCCACCGACACCGACACCAACGCCTTGGACTGGCACAGGGCCGTTGGGCAAGGCAGCAGGCAGCGAGGGGGGGTCGGGACACAAGACAAGTAAAGACGAGATGAGGAAGAGGAAAGGAAGGGAACAAGGAGGGATGAGGGAGGGAGAGGAGTGGGAGGGGAAAGGAAGAGGGAGGGAAGGAAGGAGAGAGCAGAATAACACCAAAAGAGAGAGAGAGGGAGAAACCACAGCATACGATCACCACCAGATCACCATCACCACTGAAGCCAAAAGCGAACCAGCGACCCCAGACGTGACCCCCAGATATCCCCAGATACCCCCAGATACCCCCAGATAGCCCCAGATATCCTCCAGATATCCTCCAGATACCCCCAGATACCCCCAGATATCCTCCAGATATCCTCCAGATACCCCCAGATAGCCCCAGATATCCTCCAGATATCCCCAGATACCCCCAGATACCCCCAGATACCCCCAGATAGCCCCAGATACCCCCAGATACCTCCAGATATCCCCAGATACCCCCAGATACCCCCAGATACCCTCCACACAATATTTCTCTTTGGATTTCCACTTTCCAGCACACACTCCTCCATTCAGGTCAGGAGTAGTGAACCTCCAACACCACCTCTCAATATCCATAATCACAAACAGGCACAGAAGGGACATTTAGAGGTTAACTGTTACTGAACTCCTATAGAGGTATCTGTGCTGAAAAGTGAAATATCCCTTTAAATATCCAACATCCTTCAGCCGTAGAGTCAGCTGTATAGTACGTGCAGGAAGAGTATAACTGGGAGCCACAATCATAATACATAAAAGTACCAATACACATTCATTAAAAAAAAATCACATTCACATGGAACAAGTCTTTAAATCTATAAGAATATTACATCAATAGTAATAAAATATAGCGATAATTCTCTAAAGTCAATAGGACTCAATATGTTCTGTTTCTGCTGCAATGGTCCAATTTCTCAACAGCAATCATCAAATCACTTTAAACACAGTAGACCAATGCTGGAGGTCAGAGGTCAGAGGTCAGAGGTCAGCGGGTGCTCCTACCTGGATGGGGGACATCTGAGCGTAGCCCCTCCAGCTGAAGTCTTTAAACTCCAGAGGGTTGTAGCCGAAGCGCACCGGGCGGCCGTCCAGCACCGACCCCTCCTCGATCTCGAACTTCAGATGGTGGAGGTCTGGGAAGTAGTGGTCCGGACGAGGGCTGGGGGGGCAGAAACCACCATGGAAACCTTGTAACTCCTACCTTTTCTTTATTAAAAAGTTTTGTTACTTATTATTATTTTATTATTATTATTATTATTATTATTATTATTTTATTTATTTAGATGTAATAAATATATATATATTTATATTTATATATTTATTAAATTAATATATATATATTTATTAAATCTGGTCATTTATCTGCTGACAATGTTTTATAAGCGTAGGTTTTGTTTCTTTTAATTGCTGAAAAAAAATAGGATGATATGAGGTTTCCATAGCAACATCCTCTTTGAGACAGGAAGCAACAGGGCTTATGGGAAATGTAGTCTTAATCTTCAGAAACACTGTTCTGAGATAGAGGCTACCGATCATCTCCTCCGTGGTCTCGCTGGTTTACGGTAAAACCAACACATCACAAATATTTGACAATTATATATCATATAGAGGTCAACTCTGAGGTCAACTCTGAGGTCAACTCTGAGGTCAGCTGGGTGTGAACTTGTACAAATCTGAAACATCTCTTCCGGACAGACGGACTGTTTGACTCACAGGTTACATTTGGGTCCCTCCACGTTCGGTCTGCAGCTACACTTGCCGACCCGCTCTCCACAGGACGGACCTGCCGAACCGCCGATGTCACACTGGCAACCTGGACACACACACACACACACACACACACACACACACACACACACACACACACACACACAATCTTGATATGAGTTCAAAACAGTCGCCAAAGCTGGACAAGTACAAGACTCATGCTGCTAGATAAACCCATCTCAACACAATCAGCTGATGTTCCTTCCTGCTGAGCGACGCCACTCAGCGGCGACGGCCCCGTCCGTCCGTCCGTCCGGCAGGTTACTGATGATCACTCACCCTGGCAGCCAAAGTAGTTGTGGCCCTGCAGGTTGTAGTAGCCATCTTTACACGCTGAGCAGGTTCCACTGCATACGTTGGGCTTACAGCGGCACTGACCGGTGCCCTGTCAGGAAGAACATCATCACTCATATAATAATAAATAATAATAATAATACATTTATAGCAGCATTGACTGGTGAATGATTAGGGCAGCACCAATCATCACACTCCCAGAAAATTTTGTTGTCAAGTCAAGAACCAATCCAGGTATCAGATAAATGTTCGATACCAGAATAAAATGGAGGATCTGTATCAGTATTGAGAAATTACCACAATACCAAGCGTCACGTGCAACACGTCACAAATCAAAACAATACTTTTCACACACAGAGATGTTGAAGCTCTGCGCGGCGTGAGGACCAATCACATTCGGGCAAAAAGCTGAAGATTGGTGTGTGACGTGGTTTAGCTGCTACCTGTAGCGCTGGTGTGATAGACAGGTGATGTTAGCTCGCTAGGCTAACTATCCCATCACATCCAAACAGCTGTAGCCACTTAGCTAGCTAGCTCACTGGAGTACGGTTTCCAGACTTATGGATTATACAAAGTGAGGATTTGCTCAGATGCTTGTCACCAGAACAAACCCAGTGGAAACGTTTTGCTAAAGTCTTAAAGTTTTACTACGTTGTTGAACTTACTCACCTGTTTACACTCTGCAACGCCACTCACAGTCCCTGGGATGTTACACTCACAGCCTGGAGGAGAGAGGAGGCAAGCCGGGTCACACATATGTGAGATGCTGAAGTGTGTGTGTGTGTGTGTGTGTGTGTGTGTGCGTGCATCTTACTGGTGCATCCATCAGGCGTGTCAGGGGAGAGGTTCCAGTACAGAGGTTTACACCTGTCGCAGGCCACGCCCTCCACGTGCTGACGGCACTCACACTGGCCCTGAGGAGATGATTGACAGCGAAATAAACCAATCAGACTACTTCAGTTAAAGTCACAGTGAACTCCTAGAAAACTTCCAAGTTTAATTCATGATGAATGTCAAAATGATCAGTAGAAACTCACCATGGGAGGCTGCACCTCGTCCTGAACGGAGCCGGCAGGGTGGCAGGAACCAGCTGGGACAGAGAAGGACGACAAAAAACAGAAACCTCTCAACTACGTCGCTCGCTGGGCTGTAGAGTTGATGTGTGAGTTTGGGTACGTTTGTTAAGATGTTTTCCAGATTGTTCTAGTGAGCCAAACATTTCTCTGGAGGCAGAAATAATCTCATTGGTTGAGTTGAACCTCAGTGGGCGGAGCCAAAGAACCACAGATTTTCTGTCTAAGTAACATTAGAGGTAAGAGAGGAGCTAGCTAATATCATGAAGCCTAGCGCTCCGCTACTAACAATCCAATACAATCTAGCCAGCTAGTCTATTGTGTGTGTGTGTGTGTGTGTGTGTGTGTGTGTGTGTGTGTGTGTGTGTGTCATTACCCTGACAGTTGGTTAGTGTAGGTATAACTCAGCTGTCACACCTCAGTCCCACTACGTTAGGCACACACACATCATGGCCTCTGTGTGTGTGTGTGTGTGTGTGTTATGTGTTATTACCTTGGCAGCTGGGGAAGCCGTAGGTGCTGTGTGCACAGCTGTCACACCTCAGTCCCACTACGTTTGTCAGACACACACACTGTCCCGTCGCCTGGTTGCAGCTGGAGTAGCGAGAGCCTTCAGCAGAGCACTGGCAGGCTGGGAGGGTCACACGAGGTCACACCTATCAATC
Source organism: Hoplostethus atlanticus (assembly GCA_034670405.1). Classification (NCBI taxonomy): domain Eukaryota; kingdom Metazoa; phylum Chordata; class Actinopteri; order Trachichthyiformes; family Trachichthyidae; genus Hoplostethus; species Hoplostethus atlanticus. Next base: position 134,127 of record JAXDDX010000316.1, on the reverse strand, counting down.
TATTCATCTATTCATCTAGTTATTGATTCATCTGCTACATGAGCTAAAGTGACTGTTTCTGTGTATTGAGGCTCCTCTGGAAAGCCTTTAAGTTTCATTTAACCTGGGGGTGGCCAAAATAATGGAAACACCACTAAAGAAAATACTTTAAATTTGACGTAACTAAATCATAAGTCATATTGAGTTGAATGCCATTTAGCAGCTTTAAAATGTGACCTTTGCAAGAAAAACATGTGTTTCCGTTATTTTGTCCACCCCCTGCAGATAAGTCAATCAGAAACATTTTGGCTGAGCAGAAACTAAACGTGTGACTGAAACATCATTCGGGTGTCGTGACGTACGTGTGCAGCTTGGGTAGCCATAGTAACCGGGGGCGCACTGGTCACACGAGGCTCCGCTGTAATTGGGCCGGCAGTGGCAGTGACCCGACGCACTGCAGCTGGCGTCCAATGAGGTGCGAGGATCACAGCTGCACACTGGGAAAACAGGAAGTGAGGCACCTCGTTATGAAAAAAAAACAATCATGAGATAGAAACAAGGTGATTGTCAAAGCCAAGGAGTCGATACTCGAGTCCTGGTGGAGTACGAGAGAACAGAGGAGCATCTTTACAGTTCGACCGTCTCTGATTCTACAGACTAAGTCACCATCCGATCTTCGTGCATCCTCCGTCCATGGCGTTCTGTTGTTTTAGAACCGAACGCAGATGGAGAAAGACCGACAGTGGTTGATTTGTGGTCGCTGTCAGGTTAAGTTTTTGCTTCACTTCAGTTTACCCTCCTGTAAATTCTGCCAGTGATGGTGGTGGTTGCATGAAATTGTCTAAATATAACATGGTTTCGTTTTTTAACCTCTCGATTCAAACCTTTGGGTTACCCAGTACAACCACAGTCTTGACCAGCGACCCTCTACCCTCTACGCCACCCTTATCCCGTGTCTCATCCCTCATCCTCAAATCGCTCCTTGGATACGAACGTCTTCCCACAGCTGTGAGTGAACCTTAATAAAGCTCCATTAAATTTAACAAGGCAATATAACACTTCATAAGAGGGCGCGTAAAGCGGAGTGTTTCCATGTGTGTTTCTCCACGGTGTCAAATTCTTTCAGTTACTTCCTGCTTGGGGTGCCAGACGGGAGCCGGGAATCGAACCCAGGACCTTCGAGCTGGGAGGAGAACATATTGAAACGTGAGAGGTCCTGAAAGTGCCGCTACATATCAACGTCTTAAATAAAATGATTCAGTATTGCCAATATATCAATATCAATATCGTCCGGTTCTCTGAGGGAAACAGAGTGATGTATGATGGTTTTACACAACTAGCCGTGCGCTATTAGCAGCTCTAGGGTGTGTGTGTGTGTGTGTGTGTGTGTGTGTGTGTGTGTGTGTGTGTGTGTACCTTGACAGTTGGGATAGGAGTGGAAACCAGACCGGCACTGTTCACACCGAGGGCCCTGAAACTCTGGTTTACACAGACAGAGACCAGACGCATCACAGCCTCCTGGTAGAGAGCCATCCGCACTGCATCCACACACTGGAGAGAGAGAGAGAGAGAGAGAGAGAGAGAGAGAGAGAGAGAAAGAGAGAGAGAGAGAGAGAGAGAGAGAGAGATATGTGTATATGTATGAATATATATGCATCCTACACATACCTGTATGTTCCCATCCTATTGCCAGAGAGAGAGAGAGAGAGAAAGAGAGAGAGAGAGAGAGAGAGAGAGAGAGAGAGAGAGAGAGAGAGAGAAAGAGAGAGAGAGAGAGAGAGAGAGAGAGTCACTCACGCTGGCAGAGGGGGTAGTTGAAGTAGCCGGGAGCGCACTGGTCACACTGGTAACCATGGAAACCGTTGCGACACACACTGTGGCCGGTCACCAAGTCACATGACCCGTCCAGGCAGCCTGGACCTGAACACTGACAGGCTGGACACACACACACACACACACACACACACACACACACACAGTTAGATAATCAAACTGCACCAAAACAAACCGACAAATGAAGCATCTGACTGAAAGAAAGAAATGGTGTGTGTGTACGAGCGAGAGAGAGACAGTGAGAGAGCCACGTATGGTATGTGAACATGTACCTGTCTGTCTGTCTGTCTACCTGTCTGTCTACCTGTCTGTCTGACTGTCTCACAACCAAAGAACCAGGTTGACTTAGTTTGGTGTATCTGGTGATGCCATGTCTGGATACTGACCTGCACTAACACACTGTTTAGACCAAACACAGCTTGGCACAATGCTGTTTACTCAGGAGCGTGTGTGTGTGTGTGTGTGTGTGTGTGTGTGTGTGTGTGTGTGTGTGCGTGTGTGTGTGTGAGGTCACTCCTGGGTGGCAAACTAACACTGGATAAATAAACAAACCAACAAATGAAGCGTCTGGGATTCCTGGCTCTGTGTGTGTGTGTGTGTGTGTGTGTGTGTGTAAATCAAATGGGCCCTTACTCATGAAATGCAAAATCTGCGACCTGGTAATCTGAACCATTTAAAGCTGCACCCAGGCGCCCCCTAGTGGCAGCGAGCGATAACGGGTTGGATGTTTGAGTGTAAGTATTTATTTATTACCCAGAAATGCTGTGAGGTGACATCAGTAAACTACATGTCTTCTTCGTGGCTTTGTGGCGTCTATCTATCCCTCACCCTGACAGTTGTGTCCGTAGAAGCCGGGGGCGCAGGCGTCACAGTGGTCGCCGGCGAAGCCCGGCTTACAAACGCAGGTTCGAGTCTGGGGGTCCGGCCTGCACGAGTTACCCACCGTCCCGGCAGCGCTGCACTCACAGTCTGGAGGGGGGGGGGGGGAAACAACTCAGTTTACCATCTCAACAAGGTTTTAATGCATTAATTATTTGTTTGTTTTGTAAACTGCATTGTAAACACGAGAGAACGAGAGAATCCGTACGACAGAACGATTTAAGTCCCTTCATTTCTTTATTATGAGAACTGAATTCCTTGTTTTCTTCTCTGACTCGTTTCAACAATCATCAATCATTTAAATAAAAACTCCCCTCAGCCAAAATAAACCGAACCACCGTGACATTCCTTTCACACCGCGCTGCTTCCCAAACCTCCCCAAACCACCTGACTGGCAACAACAACATCAACAAGGCCGCTGGTGAAACGGGGACAAGGCAATGAGAGGGAAGGGAAATTTGTCATCATTGTCAATTTTTTTTCTTTTTTTCTATACATTTTCTGTCTCAACAACCCCATTTCCCCCACAGGGATCCATAAACCCAGACGGCATTTAGACGTTGAATAGATGATGATACCAACACTGAAAACCGGCGTAAATACATCACCAAAATAAAAGTTGGGCTGACATACGTGGTCGTCCATCGCTGCTACCTGCGTCGGGGCCTTAATATCTTTATTAGTTCCCAAAGCTGTTTTATTATGACTTTTTACTGTGCCGTAATATCATGCAGTGAAACTTTGGGTCAGAAAAGTCGCTTGCTGGGAATTTTATTTTCCCTTTCAATTCAACTCGTGCAATGAAATGAAATCAAAACGTCAAGACGCATTCCCTTTCAAATACTTTTTCAAATACTTTGTAACTGAGATGATGAAAAGTCTTACTGATGATCTCTCCTGCTGGTCTGACCTGCTCCGTTGTTGTTGTTGGTGGGATAGGTGGGGATGGCTGAGAGACAGAGGGAAGGAGATGAGGGAAGGAGATGAGGAAATGATCGCTTGATTACACAGTGTTTCATTTGAGATGTACATGTAGAAATGGAAGACAGATACTGTATGATTCCCATATAGTAAAACTAGTCGTGGGTTATGAGACGTGGAATTGGAGGATGTTTCTTCCTTTCTCCTCTTTTTTTATTCTTATATATATACAGTACTGTGCAAAAGTCTTAGCCACCCCATCTTGCTTTAATATAAATTTGGTCTTAGATGTTTATTTTTAGTTTTCTGCATCAGTGTTTTACATCACTGCTCTTTATAGTAAAGCTTTTGATATTTAGAAACTTTTCATTTCATTATTTTTTTAAAAAGCATCTTCGCTGTACGGAACTTTTTGTTTAACTTTTTCACAGTACTGTACACTTTTGTAGAGAGATTTTCAGGCAGTTCACCAGTTGGATAAAAGCCGGAAAACCCAAGACGCCGTTCTTAAGTGTGACTTTGGGTACTTCAGTCACGCCGATGCTACTCTACCATCAAACCCATATAATAATAACTAACTTGATAGTTTATTTAATTCTCTTTTCGAGGAGATCAGATCGGCTACAGAACAGCAGCCCTGCGGTTTTAGGGATCTAGTGTCTTGCTCAAGGACACTTCGGCAGGTCAGGCTGCAGTATAAGACTCACGGTAACAGTCGGGGAAGTTGATGAAGCCCTTGGCGCAGGAGTCACAGTCCTCCCCGGTGTAGTTTGGTTTACAGTAACACCGACCGGTCACATCCTCACAGGTACCGTCTGTAAACTCTGACTGACACGCACATGCTGCAGGGAGGAGGAGGAGGAGGAGGAGGAGGAGGAGGATGATGATGAAGATGAAGATGAAGAGGAGATATGTAGCTGATTGTTATGATTCATCATTATAACCATCCACATACTAAACATGACAGTAGATGCATTAAATCACGTTAACTAGCATGATTGACAGCTGCCACTCACGTGAGCAGGCCAATGGGGAGTCCATGGGGTGGTCAGCTGACCGGTAGTAGGTGGGGATACAGAGCTCACAGTTGACTCCAGTGGTGTGGTGCTGGAGGGAGAAGGGACAGAAAAACATATGAACATATCCTAGAAGATCTCAGCGTCTTCCAAATACAGTCGCATCTCAAATCCTCCAGTAACCACGCCGACAGCATCATGGAGGTCCAGTGGTCCATGTCTGAATATAAAACAACCAGGCTAGAAAAGGAGAGCTAGCTGAACCAGGTTGTTGTGGTGTGTCTGTAGATCATCCAGTAATGTTCTCAGTAAAAGTGAACAGTGTGATCAGGTAGATTTGTCTCCAAATGTAGGTTACTGTGACTCAGTAAACTGTCTTGTCTTTAGCCCTAGTCTCTACTCCAAAACACTCTGAGTTGGAGCTGGAGAAGAGTCAGCTAGTTAACCTGAACTAACTGGTAGCTAGCTAACTAGCCAGCAGGCTAGTTTAGTTACTGTTAACATGGGACTACTAGCCACTGCTAACGCTAGCTTCTACTAGATACGTTAGCTAGTGTGCTAACCAGATGTGGTAACAACAAGACAGTGATGGTTAGCTGACCAGATGCTATGGTTAGCTAGCTAACAAGCTACATGATCTAAACACTAAATCAACCAGATGAATCAGTGATGAAATGATCAGTTCAGTAGAAACAGACAGAAATTAACCATGAATATAATACATTAAATATTCAGTGAGTACAATAGAATAGAATAGAATAGAATAGAATAGATCTATTACCTGACAGTTGAGGCAGACTCCTCCTCCCCTATGGTGTGCATGTACATCGACACTAGCCCTCCTCTGGTCGACCTCGGGGTCATAGTAACAGTCAAATGAATGACGGTGACAGTTACACTCTGAAACACACGACAGATAATATACAGTTATAATCTGAAACACAACAGATAATATACAGTTATAATCTGAAACACACAACAGATAATATAGTTATAATCTGAAACATGACAGATAATATACAGTTATAATCTGAAACATGACAGATAATATACAGTTATAATCTGAAACACACAACAGATAATATAGTTATAATCTGAAACATGACAGATAATATACAGTTATAATCTGAAACACACAACAGATAATATACAGTTATAATCTGAAACATGACAGATAATATACAGTTATAATCTGAAACATGACAGATAATATACAGTTATAATCTGAAACACACAACAGATAATATAGTTATAATCTGAAACATGACAGATAATACAGTTATAATCTGAAACACACAACAGATAATATAGTTATAATCTGAAACATGACAGATAATATACAGTTATAATCTGAAACACAACAGATAATATAGTTATAATCTGAAACACGACAGATAATATACAGTTATAATCTGAAACACAACAGATAAATTATAATTTTATTTACTTATTTACTTTAATTATTTATTTATAATTTACAGAAACACTGAGAACAGAAACGGGTCACGGTAGTGTTTTTTCCACCGCAGCAACCTGAACCTTTTAGGTACTTTTTTGAGCAGGAACCTTCTCAGCATCTAGACATCTAACCAGGATTCTGTTGGCAGTCGTAGCGCTACGCCACCACCGCCCTGTGAAGTGACTTCTGACGGGTTTATATATCATAGAGGGCACAGGTAAGGATCATATTTAACATAAGAAGAGACAGACATATAGTTAACACACCACACAGAGACCATAAGTGATAGATTTGATGAAGTCATTTTCCACGAGTGATCAAAGTCAGTTGTCAAATAGTTTGAAGTTCAGAGCAGAGGAGGTTTGTTTTACGACCGATCAAAGCCTGGTGCTATCATTTACCGTATCAAAGACCAGCTGGCTGCAGAGGAACCTGCTGTTCTTCCAAAGCATCTAGAAAAACAACATGAGAGGAGCTGACATGTCTGATGTCCCTCAACATGTCGTCAACGTTTCCACGACAACCTTGATTGGTGCTATGCCGACGCATGGCCAGATAGATAACCTGACACTGTGCTAAAACAACTTCAGTGAAGCTGATGGTTAAGGTTAAGGCTAGGAAACTACGGTGACAAGGTTGTGGTCACGGTTAACCAGGGTGTCAGCAAGTTTCATCGACTTTTAATTTAACTTTTTAATACCAGTTAGAATGAAGTTTTTTACCATTTGAAAAAACGTGTAAATGAAAACAGCTGTAGACTATCAGAATACGGTCTGCATGACTGGACTAGTTTCTCAGCACACCAAGAAACCACAACTTTTTAAAGACCTCTACGACTGAATTCAAGATTTTAAATGCTAGTTAACTGTTTTGAAGACCATTTAAGGCCTTGAGGTTACATGATATCATTGAAGAGCACCCTGCAGGCACCCTGTAAATAAGAAAAAAACGTTGCAGAAAATGAAAACTTGTTGTCATGAGTTGGGAATTGGCTGTATTTGAAACATCTAAACAACCCTAAATCATGTTACCGTACTTTTTTACTTTAAATGTTGGAAATTTTGGAAAACCTTTTGACCCTACCCCTTTATATTATTACATTTTCCATTTCACGCTGAACCCATTTGGTCCATTTGGTTTGCAACTCATCTGACAAACTGCTCTGGGACGTTGTTATGTTTCTTTTGAATCAGCTGACACATTTACCCAGAGGAACCAACAGATTGAGTCCTAGATGACCAACACTACCACATCCTGCCCTGACAACAGATCATCCCCATAATGATGAAGAACATATTCCTTTTATCAACCAAAGAATGACTCTGGATTTTTGTGTCTTGCCACAAGTGCCATATAGTGTAGGAAGGAAACCACTGGTGTCGACAGGAGCATCTGGTTTGTCTCAGCAGATGATATAATGTGTTTGACCTCAGTCCTAACAACCCCCACGCGCCCGTCGGCTAACTAATTGCCTGTTCTATTTATCTCCGACAGCAGATGTTCAGATGTTTCTTTGGCTGCTTCTAGACGGGAACCGGACCTCCAGGCTGCCGCCGCCTTTGAAGACGAAGAAGAAGAAGAAGAAGAAGATGACGGCAACGATGATGAAGAGGAAGAAATCTGAAAGTTAGCACCATGTGTTTTTAAAAGACAGAGACGAGATGTTTGGAGTGAAGAAATGCATTCTGGGAAGCACAGAGATCAGATTATCTGGGAACAGAGACGGATGTCCGACATCCCAATCTTAACCTCAAGAGCACATATGTAAGACAGAGAAAACACACACGATAAGACACACACACACACACACACACAGGGAGACAAACACACATTAACAGTAAAAACTCACGAGATTAGAGGACAGAAACACACACAGACACACACCAGACCAAAGGCTTTACTATTTATACAGCATCTGTGAAGTCCTCAGATAGCTCTCTGCTCCTATCAGCCCCTCAGCGCCTGAGAGGTGCCGGCCAAATAAACCAGCGCCCCTTATCCAGCGGCCCTGACTCCAGCCTGATAGCGCTGAGTGTTTTTTCTCAAGTTTGATTTTTCTTTTTGCTCCCTGAAACATCCCAAAGCTCTAAAAACAGACTGCATGGTGTCAACTCTCTGGCTCCTGAGAGTCTTGCATTCACACCGCCGGCCTTCATGCTTCATTGGGACTTGCTGTTCATATCTAATGTCCAGTGACGTTATGAACTGACAGCGATGTCAAAAACACACGAGCAGAGTAACCACAACAAAAGACGTCACATCTGTTTTAGTCCCGCTTGCTTCAACACATTTTGCGTGACTGAATTGAGGCGTCGTCTCCACAAACACCAATGGAGTCTGTTTGTCTTCCTTCCCATTACAGTCAGTCATTTAGCAGACGCTTTTATCCAAAGCGACTTACAATAAGTGCATTCAACATAGGTAGGCAAGAAAACTACTAGTCACCAGAAATCGTAAGTGCATTTCCTTCCTAAACAAGCAACTAAGAGCATAACTAGTGTTAAGGTAAGAGTGCAATAAGTTAGCAACCTACTATATCTTAAACAAATGAGACAAATGAGACAATCAAATAACAAGAGCTAAGACAAATAAGTGTATCAAATGAACAAGAGCCAATAAACAAGAGCTCAGACACATAATTGACGACAAATAGGCAAGGCTAAGAGGAAGAGTCAGGGTAGTGTTTCCTGAAGAGGTGGGTTTTCAGCCTGCGGCGAAAGATGGGCAGCGACTCTGCTGTCCTGACATCAGTGGGGAGTTCATTCCACCACTGCGGGGCCAGGACAGAGAAGAGCCGTGACCGTGTAGATCGGCCGCAGGGCCCTCTGAGCGACGGGACAACCAGTCGCCTCGAGGCACATCGTTGTGTCTCGTTGTCCTCCATGCTAAACGATGACAGTTGTCTCAGGTGAATGACGGTAAGGTTTGTTTATCGCCATGGCAACGCTAGAAAACATCAGATCTGCGTCACAGGGACAAAATCTGAACTGGGACCCTTTGAGCTGCAGTGTGAAGGGAGCCTCGTCCACTACTGGTGAAGCTGTAACTACAGGCCTACTGCATCACTCTCTGTTTTCTTTCATATCAATGTGCCCTTTAATGACCTGTTTGTCATTGTGCTGTCCATGTTGTTCCTTGTTAAATATAACTAGAGGCTTGATAACACAGAGCTCCACAACAGGCTGCAGTAGGGCGCCGTTCACACGCCGTCCAAGGGCTGCAGGGTTATGGCCAACCCTGATTATTAGTGTTGATGAACTGTGTCAGTGTTACAGCTTAACACAATTAGATTTGAATTTAACCTCTTTTATTGTTCAGTACTGACCAGTCTACTGAACGATGTCGGATTCACCAACAGGTTTAAATCAGAAGACGACGTGTGCCTGCCTGAGCCGGTGTGTGTGGATGTGTGTGGATGTGTGTGGATGTGTGTGGGTGTGTGTGGATGTGCATGGATGTGCGTGGATGTGCGTGGGTGTGCGTGGATGTGCGTAGATGTGCGTGGATGTGCGTGGGTGTGCGGATGTGCGTGGATGTGAGTGGGTGTGCGTGGATGTGTGTAGATGTGTGTAGATGTGTGTGGATGTGTGTAGGTGTGTGTATATGTGTGTGGATGTGCATGGATGTGTGTGGGTGTGTGTGGATGTGCATGGATGTGCGTAGATGTGCGTGGATGTGCGTGGATGTGCGTGGGTGTGCGTAGATGTGCGTAGGTGTGTGTGGGTGTGTGTGGATGTGTGTGGATGTGTGTAGGTGTGTGTGGATGTGCGTAGGTGTGTGTGGGTGTGTGTGGATGTGTGTGGATGTGTGTAGGTGTGTGTGGATGTGTGTGGATGTGTGTGGGTGTGTGTGTGTGCATAGGGGCTGTACTCACGTTCACACTCGTTGGCGCTGTAGGTCGTAGCCGGTTTCCACGGTATCTGGTTGTATCCAGGGCAACACTGGTCACATGACACGCCACAGGTGTTGTGCTGGCAGTCGCACTGCAATCTGTAAACCAAACAAACACAACAACAGTTCAACAAGTGTCCCGCGAGAAGGGTCTGGTCTTGAATCACTCCTTTAATTTTCCCTCCTTTGCACTTTCGATGTACACACACACACACACACACAAAAAGGCTGAAATGTGCCTCGGCATGTGCCTATCTCAGCTGATTGTTTTGGCTAAAACATCAGTTGAACTTTTCCCTCAGGTTCACATGCCTCCATCTCTTAACCTGCTGACATCACATCAAAGAGAAGCAGGAGAAGACAGAGACCCCACCACAACGACAGAGTTAATCTGTCTCCTTCATCCACGACGGCTGACTGATTTTAATCCGATTAGGCTGCGAACCCGGAGCCTGCGGAGTGTGGCCGAAACACAGCGGGGAGACAGAAAACACACTCGTACCGCCGTCTGAGTCCTCTGAACCAGACAGACAGACAGACAGACAGACAGGACAACACCAGGAGTCACAGGAGTGTCAGGTCTGATCTAAAGGTATCATGTAGAGGGAAAACATCCACCCAACATCACACAAAACATGATGTTCTTGTCATCTTGGTTCAATCAACCAAACACACAGATGACTCCAGTCCTCAACACTAAACGTCTTAAGGTGACTCATCGCTTCACTAGCAGCCTGAAGTCGATGAGTCATGACTCAAATGGTTTTGCAACAAAGCTCTTCAAATATTTGTCCACATTAATGGCGGTCTCCCAGAGGAAAGAGCCTCGTCTGTGATTCCAGACAGGCGGCGTAGCCTTTAAGTCACTTTCCAACTACAGTCAGAAGAGTCCAGCATTTGAAAAGCCAGCTAATCTGTTTGCTGGTGTGACGTGGTTGAGAGAAGAAGAGCGTGAGACGACTGAGCAGAACATCAGCTCTGGTTTCTGTCTGTGTATAACTGACTGCAGCTGCATCTTTCTGCACTTTTCATCTGTTCCATTTCACTTCTTGTACATACCCAGCAAACATTTAGACATCGAGTAAATGTCGGTACATTGTAAATATTGTGTTGGTTTTTTTTATTGTAAATAGTGTGACCTGTTATTTTGCCCTTTGCACATTTCTGTTGAGCATTGCCACTTTACATTTCACTGCACACCTCGTGTGTGTATGTGACAAATAAACTTCTTGAATCTTGAATCTTGAATCACCAACATTGAAAACTCGCTTAACGCCAAAATGAAAGTAGAGACGACGTCCGTAGTCGTGCATTGACCGAAACATCTTTCTGATATCAGTTCAAAACAGTTTCCAAAACTCTTTACCGTGCCATGATATTATTTAGTACAAGGGCCTCCTCCTGTTCTTCCTCTGTCCAATGCCTGCTGGGTAATAACTACAAATTGCAAACGTATATAATAACTATAAGAACTTTCTAACTTTCTGACAAATGCTTTGCAGGGAAGCGCGGTCAGTCCGTGTGTTGCTGCTGATAACGTGCCTGTGTATTGTGTTTCTGCAGGTCTGGCTGATTGTGTTTCCAGATCCATTCCTCCATTCAGTCTCTCTCTCTCTCTCTCTCTCTCTCTCTCTCTCTCTCTCTCCACTCCACTCTTTCTTTTTCTCACTTTCTCTCCCCTGCTAATACTCTGTCAAGTTGTGTGTGTAGATTGAACACTGAAGAGAAGAAGTATAGGTAAATAGGTTATAACAATGATCACACACACACACACACACACACACACACACACACACCTCCTTTCTCTGTTTCTCACACACTCACTCATGCATGCCCTAACTCTCTCACCCCCCCCCCCCCCCCTCTCTCTCTTTCACTCTCTCACTCTGCATCCCTCCGTCCTCTCCTCCCTCCCTATCAGGTTCGTTCAAGCCTTTTAGGAAACGACTTTCAATGGAGGGTTTCCACCCAGATCCACCACTTCCTGGTTCAAAACACCAGCGGGTTCCTGAACGGGGCGGATAACCTTTGTTACTCAGAGGGGAACTCTGCCTTCAGCCTAACGTTTATTTAACATCCAAACTCAACTGGCCATTCAGTGGGTACACACACACACACACACACACACACACACACACACACACACACTTAGAAATCTCCTTTTCATGTCCTTTAGGTGCTTTTCCTTCAATCTTCAACCGAATCATCGCTGAATCTATTTCTGACTTCAGCCTTAAAACAACAAGATACTAAGACACGACGCTATAATACGACGTGGTACGCTACGCCGTGTCACCATTATTATGTCATATGATATCTTACCCTCTGGTACTAATAAAAACACCTTAAACCGATATAATAAAGTACAATATGATTCAATACAACGGTACAGTACACAACAGGATGCAATACAATATGGTACAGTACAGTGCAATACGTTATGATATAGCATGGTACAACATGGTACGGTGCAATACGATATACTACGATATAATTACTACATGACAATATCGCTTTGGAATTCTCTTGGTCATAATATTTCTCCGTGGCCGTTAAACCTCAAACTGTTGAGTTCCTCCCTGTCATGAAACCAGCTGCAGGCAGCGCTCAGATCTGCCGTTACCGGACCTGCTATCATCCATCCAACAGCTGCTTGATACAGCGGCGGTTAAACAAAGTCCAGGACTGACGCAGGTCCTCGGATTAGACTAGATTAGCTTAGCGGAGATCTGATGACTGGCGACTCAAAAAAGAGGCGAGAAAGGGATTTAGTTGAGTTCCACCTCCCCTGTTGTCATCAGTCAAACGCCTGCTTGGCTGAAGGGGTAAATATTCTCCATTTTAATTCATTAACAGAGACAGACAATCTCCTTCCTTTATTTATCCAGTGAAGGTTTGATGAACAGGCATGCCCCTTTTCAGAAACTCCCTGCTTCAAATTGATTACTGCTGTAATGGAAACCTGCCCTCCATTCCTCCAGCCATAACGTCAGTGTTAAATACCGTACCCACTGGCTTATCACAACTATCATTGTTTGAATGTCACAGAGTTTACATTCCTGAAAGGCTGTCTAAACGTTTTTTACAGGTTTCTGTCCAACACACACACACACACACACACACACACACACACGGCTGCTTTTTTCCATTGAGGTTAATATTTCTTTTATACGTCAAATACCCCAATGAGTCAAATGGTAAATGAAACACTATCTCCATCCCCTGAAGCTCCGTCTAGCCTTTGCCAGAAAACCTCTGGGAGAAATCAAATCCAAATCAAATGTTTTTTTCCCCTTTTGTTTTTTTCCAGTTCAGCTGCGAGCCCAACCCGTAGCACTGCACTGCCTCTCAGTGAGGTATGCCTGGATCGTAGTTGATTGGGAATGATTCTCAGGAGAGCAGACATGTTGAAAATCAGCGTCTATTAACAACCTCCCACGCCTGCCTCCTCCTCCTCCTCCTCCTCCTCCTCCTGCTTTTCTTTCTGTCTTGTTCATCTCTCTCTACAAAGATACACCGTTGACTGTCTGAACCAGGTTGTTGTGGTGTGTCTGTAGATCATCCAGTAACGTTCTCAGTAAAAGTGATCAGTGTGATCAGGTAGATTTGTCTCCAAATGTAGGTTACTGTGACTCAGTAAACTGTCTTGTCTTTAGCCCTAGTCTCTACTCCAAAACACTCTGAGTTGGAGCTGGAGAAGAGTCAGCTAGTTCACCTGAACTAACTGGTAGCTAGCTAACTAGCCAGCAGGCTAGTTTAGTTACTGTTAACATGGGACTACTAGCCACTGCTAACGCTAGCTTCTACTAGATACGTTAGCTAGTGTGCTAACCAGATGTGTTAACAACAAGACAGTGATGGTTAGCTGACCAGATACTATGGTTAGCTAGCTAACAAGCTACATGATCTAAACACTAAATCAATCAGATGTATCAGTGATGAAATGACCTGGACCTCCAATATGGCCGCCATGGCATTGTCACCAGAAGCCCTGTATTCTCTTACTTTCCTCTCTCCTTCATCACGTCCTCTACCTCGATCTCTCCTGGACTCTCAATCATCCTTGGAATAAACGCTTTGTTTTTTCCTAACACATTATTAATCCCCATAGGGAAATTCTCTTTTCACGCCGCCGCCCCTCCACAGGGAGGTCAGAGGTCAGGGTCAGCTGGTGAACAGCAACCCTGGAGCTGGTAGGGGTTCAGCGTCTTGCTCAAGGGCACTTCAGCTTGCCGTCACGGGGGCTTGAACCTGGGACGTCCGGCTGAACGATGGCCTCTATTACCCATAGGCCACCCTGCTAACCCGCTGCACACGCATGTACAGGCATGCAAGCATAAGTACATACACAATCACACACACACACACACACACACACACACTGGCTGTGTGAATGAGTATCCCAGATGCAGCCCTCCATGCTCTGATCCCGAACTGGAGGTGACGCACAGCAAAGTGAAACCAAATGGAGCCGAACAGAACAAACTACATGACTAACCGGCAGCTGGTACCGACATGAGCCTCAACCTCAACAACAGACCGGATCTGTGAGCCTTCAATAATACTTTATCACACTGAAGTCATTCTGTACTGAAGGTATACATGTAGACTGCAGCGTACTGTCTACTGATTCTGATGTAACGGACACGCTGACATGTCGAGGTTCACGTTTGTGCCACATGCTTCGAAAACTGATTCACTCTCATGTCGTGTTTCTCAAACTATGGCTTGGGACCGAAAAAAGGGTTGTGGATCTACTTGTAATGGGTCCCTGGGTACATTTCCTGTAATGGAAAAACTGAAATTGTAACTAGAGGCAGATGGGGAAAGGTCTTTACTAAAACTGGGCTGGAAATGAACACCAGCACTGGTACATGTTGACGTTTGGAGGTTGAGTTAGAGTCCACCACCCACAGGGGAGTAAAGCCTCTCCTGCCTCAACCTGACCATAACCCTCATATTTCTCTGTCTGTAATACACAGTTACAAATCACAGCCCAGTCCAACACTAAGCCGTACCATTCATTCCTCTGTATCCAGATGTCACCATTCCTCCGTTATCTTGTTGTTTCTTTCTAGTTATTTATGCCTTTCTGCGCTCCAGTTTGTTCTTAACTGATCTACCTGGTTACATGAAGGTGTGATAAATAAAATATATAATAGATAATAGATGGTTTTGGCTCGGGCGGCAGATCCCGCCTCCTTTAGCTTTACACAACATGTGCACTCAGCTCAGTAGATCTTCCTGGACTGAACCCAGGTCTGGTATATTTAGGCTTGCTGTACATTCTGGTGCTGGGACTCGTCACGTAAACTCTCTAGTTGTATTCTCTGTTGAACTTTCATGTTATTAACTTGTCGTGCACCGTATAAACACACATGTACCATAAGGAGAAGCCATAAAACACCTTGTCTTATCAGTACATGCAAGCATATTTGGTGCATACTAGATTATTAGATTGCTGCTCATCACCAGAGTGTTCACAGACATTAAACTCTCATACATTAACATGACAGTATAAACAGTAAGAAGAATACATACAACCACACGACATGTCTAGCCAAGAGCATAATGACGTGAATGAAATGCCGAGAAGCCATTAAAACCTCTTGGATTTGGTTGAATTATACAGAAATGTGTCTGGAAATATTCTAGAAACCAGTCGAACCACATCAACACAGTCTGACGAACCTGGGTCAGATAGAAAGTTGAGAATAGTTGAAAGTCAAACTCAGCGTCTTATTCTCAATTTATCTGACATTATCCAAACCAGCGGTGTCCAATCAGAGAGTCTGCAGGTTTTCCTTCCAACCAAACACGACACCAGGCGATTCCACCGATTGGTTGGAAGGAAAAACCATCAGACTGATCTAAACTGATCGCTTTATTTGGTTTTACTGGTATAAACCTGCAGGTTGAGGAAGGGAGAGCATCCACAGCTACATCACTGGACCAAGGTGAAGTAATGTAGGACAACACTTCCTGTATGAATGTGACGGCATGACATACACACACACGCTAACAAAACTCAAATCACCTCTTTTCCACATTCTCTCTCCTTATAGCGATCTCTCACACATTCATCATCCTGCCCGACCCACCCGCAGGTACTGACCGAGGTGAAGTGCTGATGGCGTTAAGCTGGGAGAGAAACAAGTCAAATCTCAACATCTTGCTTTAGTTTAAACAAACAGCTGCCAGAGGCCGAACCCCCCACCTGGAGCATCATCGTCTCCAGCATTCAGTACAAGAGCAGATCAACATCTCCAGAGTCTTTCATCCATGTATATACAAACGTTAACAACGGGCCTGTGAGACACTTTGGCCCCGTAGTAGTAATAACCATGTTCATATAAAAATGTGTTTTGCTGCTCGTGATCCAACCTCTAGCCACGTCATTTACCTGGGAAAAGGGGGAATCCTGGTGCACAGGAAGTGATGCGCTTTACGTTTCAACAGAAGAAGAACTGGGTAGTTAGCATGAGCAGCGATAGCCACCGTGGCTGAACAGACAAAGAAAAGAGCGCCACCTACAGGAACTCAAACTCCATCAACAGAGAATCCAAGGAGAAAGACGTCACAGTACTGGACACACTGTTTGATTGACAGGTGAAGAGCAGTGAGGAACACCACAGTGAGGAACACTACA
>JAXDDX010000316.1:87500-112500 GCA_034670405.1 Hoplostethus atlanticus | reverse complement strand
GAGAGAGACGACGTGAAGAGAAGAAAAGATGAGAGAGGAAAGGAAAGATAACAGGAGAGAAGAAGAGCTGATCTGTGAACTGTGCATCAGGTCATGTCACATGTTATAACCTCAGAAAGCTTCTTAGTGAGACTGATGGAGACCAGATGCTCTCCTCCGCTCTACCTCTCCTCTCTTTCACTTGTCATCTCTCATTCATTTCCTGAAGCTGGTTAGAGAGCGATGACATCTAGTCTCACGGGTAGAGAGAGAGAGAGAGAGAGAGAGAGAGAGAGAGAGAGAGAGAGAGAGAGAGAGAGAGAGAGAGGGAGAGAGAGAGGGAGAGAGAGAGAGAGAGAGAGAGAGGGAGAGAGAGAGAGAGAGAGAGAGGGGGAGAGAGAGAGAGAGAGAGAGAGAGAGAGAGAGTTCAGCTGTATTTTGTCTGTCTCCCCAGTTGAAACGAGACACACTGCCATAACACTGACGCATTATAACACATCACAGTCATCTCCCTTTTCAGGCCTCTTGGGTGTGTGTGTGTGTGTGTGTGTGTGTGTGTGTGTGTGTGTGTGTGTGTGTAGCATTTGAGGCTAATTCCTCACTCAAGTTGAAAAGTTTCAATTCGAGCAAACGCCTTGAGTCACATGGAGCGACACTGCATCTCCCCCCCTCATCTCCCCCTGTTCGTCTCCCCCCTCATCTCCCCCTGTTCGTCTCCCCCTGTGTTTGCTCTAACCCTTTCCAGGTTAGAGCAACCCTCAAGTTAAGAAACACTTGACTTGACAATCCTGGACCAATGTGGACCGTGTTCCTACAAGTTCTCTGTTAGGTCTCCTCTGGTTTGGCTCAGGTTCAACACAGACAACCCCCCCTACACACACACACACACACACACACACACACACACACACACACACACACATACGCAGGCATGTATGCCCGCATGCACACACTCTTTGATCATCTGTCATTGGAGTTGGGCCTGTGATCTCTGGACTTCCTCCTTTTGACAGGCAGCTCTGTCAGAGGTGATGACAACACACACACACACACACACACACACACACACACACACAGGTACATGCACATACACGCATACCCTCACACACAAAGACAAAGACCTGACCTGCAAAAACTACTACTCCATCACTGTGGAATGCCAGAACTGTGTGTGTGTGTGTGTATGTGTGTGTGTGTGTGTGTGTGTGTGTGTGTGTGTGTGTGTGTGTGTCATCCCTCAGGGTTCAGAACGTTGTAAGAGAATTCCAGTAGCATTCCTCTGATTCCAGGGAGGTTTAAAGACAGCGTGCTCTGGAGAGCTTTACTTACTGAAAACTTACGTAAAGTTTTACTAACTTGCTGACTAAAAACACACTGACCACCACTACCAGCCTCTATCAGCCTCTATCAGCCTCTACCAGCCTCTACCAGCCTGTCAGCCTCTACCAGCCTCTATCAGCCTCTACCAGCCTCTACCAGCCTGTCAGCCTCTACCAGCCTCTATCAGCCTCTACCAGCCTCTACCAGCCTGTCAGCCTCTACCAGCCTCTACCAGCCTGTCAGCCTCTACCAGCCTCTACCAACCTGTCAGCCTCTACCAGCCTTTACCAGCCTGTCAGCCTCTACCAGCCTCTACCAACCTCTACCAGCCTCTACCAACCTGTCAGCCTCTACCAGCCTCTACCAGCCTGTCAGCCTCTACCAACCTCTACCAGCCTCTACCAACCTGTCAGCCTCTACCAGCCTCTACCAGCCTGTCAGCCTCTACCAACCTCTACCAGCCTCTACCAACCTGTCAGCCTCTACCAGCCTCTACCAGCCTGTCAGCCTCTACCAGCCTCTACCAGCCTCTACCAGCCTGTCAGCCTCTACCAGCCTCTACCAGCCTCTACTCTCATTCTACATTGTGTCCACCGGGTCGATTTGGAGGGAAATCTGCTGGATTGCTTTACGGCACCAAACAGGAAGAGGGCGCTGTTCTTCCAGCGCTAACGGAGCTAAAGATAAAGAGTTTCTGGAGACGGCAGATGGAGGAAGGAGAGAAAGGAAGATGGAGAAATCACTTCAACATGTTGATCCTCTTCAGGAGAGACAAAGATGCCAGGGAGGGGGAGGGGGGACAGGAAGCAACGGGGCTGATGGGACATGTAGTCTTAATGTGTAGAAACAGAGCTGTACGGTGAGTGTTGATGTACTGTAAAACATTATGTTGTGAAACATCCCATCTCTCTCTCTCTCTCTTTCTTTGTCTCTCTCTCATCTGTCTGTCTCCAACTCTCGGTGGGAGCTAGTCTATCGCCTGGAATAAACACACACACACACACACACACACGCGCGCACACACGCACACACACACACACACACACACACACACACACACACACACACACACGCTCTCTCCACAGGATTTATGGATTAGTGGGGGCCTCCCAGGTCAGCCTCCCTGAATGGCCTGCAGACCCATCCATCAAACTGCTGTTACCGTGGCAACAGGCAGCCAGCAACAGGTCAGACAAGGGATAGAGAGCGAGAGAGAGAGAGAGAAGGAAGGAAACTGATGGAGAACAAAGGGAAACAGAAATAGAACGATAACAACTGAAAGGTCTGGTGTGCAGATGGAAAGAGACGAGACATCCACCTGCTGTTTCATGACCTTTAACCCTGACCTCCCTCCGCCACGGCTTACCGCACAGTTACACCATCAGACAGGTGGAGGACGCATGACTTCATCACATCGCCACGCAGGACGAGCCTCTCCACCGACACGTCTTGAGGTTTGTGTGTATAGATAGTGGACAGGAGGAGAGTGACTGGACTTGAAGACAGCCAGAGGGCCGGCGTACCCAGCATGCATTGCCTAGCTCGACTGAAAAGAGCAGTCAGTCAGGTTTTTACTGTCCCGGAGCACCGGTAGGATTTCTACTGGTGCTGCACTGAGGTCTTAAATGTCAACTACTGACAGTTTGGCTCCTCTTTCTCGATGAAGGCCAGCTAACATCTTCAGGGACCACGGACAAGCCAAACCACTGATAGTGAAGCATCGTTGGGGGAGGCGGGTGAGTAACACTCTTCCCTCCCCCAACATCTACTGTCGAGGTGCCTTTGAGCGAGACACTGAACCTGCCAACAGTCTGTGGAGGTGTATGAACGTGAAGGAGGGCGGTGATGAAAAAGTGTCCATGTCCCTGGATCAATAAAGGTTGACAATAACTCACTTCCAACTCAACCAGCCACAACTCCTTCCTGTTGGAAGTCTCTGTCGAGCTCAACACGCGTTAGAAATGTCAATAACTAAACCTGTTAACTCGTAAGTTACCTATTCTAACTGAAGGACTCGAGGCTGTAAAGGATTTATAGGCTGGTGTGTGTGTGTGTGTGTGTGTGTGTGTGTGTGTGTGTGTGTGTGCATGGCTGTGCAAAGTGTCTGTGTGTGTTTCTGTGGAATGCAGGTGTGCACGTGTGGATCAGAGTGCGCGTGTGGATCGGTGTGTGTGTGTGTGTGTGTGTGTGTGTGTGTGTGTGCGTGCGTGCATGCATGTGTGTGTGTGTGTGTGTGTGTGTGTGTGTGTGTGGCCCCTGGCTGGTTTAATAATTGTACACATTCCTTGGTGGCACCGCGTTCCTGGTGCCTCAGGTAACCATGGCGACGAGAAAGGAGACTCAACAAAGGGACAGAGGGAGGGATGGAGGGATGGAGGAGGGGAGGAATGAGAAAAGAGACGCTTCAACATGTACCAGCCCTGGGGAGAGAGGGATGGGGGAGGGATGGGGGAGGGATGGGGGGGTAAAGGAGATTGTCGTCATCACACACGTGACGTTACGACGGACGTTTTATCAGACAAACAGAAGGAAAGTGGAACGTCGGATAAAGTTGAGAAAGCGACAAAGCAAAAACAAATGACCTGCAACTATGGGAAAGAAATCCAAGCTGATCACATGATGAGGAGGAGGTGAAGGATGATCTTAATCCAAAAAGACCTCTCAGTACGTAGAAGAAGGAAAGAAAGACGAAAGAACGAAAATACGACAGGATGAAAGAAAGAAAGGATGAAAAATGAAAGAAGAAAGAAAGAAAGAAAGAAGTGTCCTCAGATGACCTCCAAAGGGACAGAACTGGACACTGTCATTACATTGTGTGTGTGTGTGTGTGTGTGTGTGTGTGTGTGTGTGTGTGTGTGTGTGTGTGTGTGTGTGACCAACTGTCCCCACCAAAAATAGAAAGTTCTGGATAACTGGTCACTTGTGAGAGCTGATTCCCGGATCTCATTAGGAAATTTAGGGTTATTTTCAAGGTTAGAGGTTGTGTGTGTGTGTGTGTGTGTGTGTGTGTCTGTGTGTGTCTGTGTGTGTGTGTGCACGTGGCTGGACAGTATCTTGGTGTGTGACAGACCAAAGGGACAGATAGGGTCCAGAGTCCCTGCTGTGTTTGTAGCACTGAAGAAATGATCAAGTATTTCATGTAATTATATTATTATAATTATTATTAGTTGAGGGAAACGTGTCACATTGTATTTATTTAATTTACTTTATTTAATTTACTGGATGCATTTGAAACGTTTCATTCAGAGTTCAGATATCAACCGTTTGGAAACATGGAAAAAACTAAATTAAAAGAAATAATAAGTTATTTTTAAGGACAGAATGAGACCAGGATCCTGACTGATGAACTGTTCACTTATAGAGAGAGTATTACTATATAGTATTACTATTACTACTATAGTATTACTACTACAACCTAAAAAACATGTCATGTAAATGTGATCAGAAAGTAATCCAGTTACAGAAACACCAAGTTAAAAAGTATCCTGACCACAGAAACGTAATGTGAGTGTCTCGTCCCCGGAGGTACAAGTCCTGACACCTCCCAGCAGTGTGTGTGTGTGTGTGTGTGTGTGTGTGTGTGTGTGTGAGACCACTCTACAGTAAGTCAGACGGATGGGTAGCTTATCCTGGCGTCTTGGGGGTATAAGGAGTGTGTGTGTGTGTGTGTGTGTGTGTGTGTGTTAGGGAATGTGTCCAGAGGGGGAGAGAAGGAAGGAGGGATGGAGGACGACGGCTCTGCAGCTGCGTCTGTCAGTATGGAAGAGATGTAAAGACTCAATCCATCCATCATCCATCCATCATCCATCCATCCATCTGTACCACTATCTTCTCATCCATCCATCATCCATCCATCATCCATCCATCATCCATCTATACCACTATCTTCTCATCCATCCATCATCCATCCATCATCCATCCATCATCCATCTATACCACTATCTTCTCATCCATCCATCATCCATCCATCCATCATCCATCCATCATCCATCTATACCACTATCTTCTCATCCATCCATCATCCATCCATCATCCATCTATACCACTATCTTCTCATCCATCCATCATCCATCCATCCAACATCCATCCATCATCCATCTATACCACTATCTTCTCATCCATCCATCATCCATCTATACCACTATCTTCTCATCCATCATCCATCTATACCACTATCTTCTCATCCATCCATCATCCATCCATCCAACATCCATCCATCATCCATCTATACCACTATCTTTTCATCCATCCATCATCCATCCATCATCCATCCATCCATGTTTTCAATGCACTATGTACCATGTATTCATTCAGTCAGTCAGTTTAATCTCTCACTCCGTCTCTCCAGACAGCTCCAGTGGTGCCAGACCAAGGAGCATGGCAGCTGCTGTAATCACACACACACACACACACACACACACACACACACACACACACACACACACACACACAGCACCTGCTGTCTCCCCAGAGAGACATACTGTACAAGGGATAAATCAACTTTCACTGATCTCCTCTCTGCTGGGGAGCACTGAGTGTGTGTGTGTGTGTGTGTGTGTGTGTGTGTGTGTGTGTGTTGGGATTCTCTCTCTCTCTCTCCCTCTCCCTCTCCCTCTCTCTCTCTCTCTCCCTTCCTCTCCCTCTCTCTCTCTCTCTCCTCCTCTCTCTCTCTCTCCAGGGGTTCCGGAATGTCCGTCTCTATCTGCTGGCGGAATTCCAGAACAGAATTCCAGTCCAGGATTGCAGAGGAAGACTCTCAGCGCTCCTCTAAGGTTTCAGTGAAGGCATTTCTTTTAAGTTTTGGGTTTCTGCTGTTAAAACAAGACTCTTCTCTAAAGTCGTCTTGCTGCATTACAGGACTACAACCACCCCGTTGGGCTGGAAGTGAAACTGTTGCTATCACAGCAGGAGTTTAAACTGGGAGCCAGCTGGTGCTACAGGTGTTATAGTCAATATGAGATGTCTAAAGTTCAGTCAAATCATTTTGCTCCTCAAATAATTATTGCGATTAATAATTCTGATCAGGATTATCCTTTTAGCCACGCAGCAACATTCCTGATCTGTTTATTTACTACTGGCTGCTTCACTCAACTACCATCCTCATCCTCACTACCTCGGTATTAAAGGTCACCTGGAACCTGCAGGCCCGTAGATGAAAGGAACACATACCCAGCTAACACTGTACTGTAATAACAGCCTGCATAGACACAACGACTACCTAGGCATCCCCAACCACCACGGTGTCCAGATGGCAGAGCACTGCCCAGGGGCTACCTACACCCCCCCCCCCCGTGACACCTATACATCCCTGCTGCCGGCCCAGACATGCTCAGCACACAAGATTACACACTCTCCATCTCCATCTTCACATCGGTTCACACATACCCATATATACCACGTCTGGCATGTCAGGGCAAGATGGGGGGGGGGGGGGCTAGGGGTGATGTTATGCTAGATTCCAGAGATGTCTGAAAGTCGGAAATTCTGACTTCCTACTCGGAAAAATGCAAAGGGATGGTCCTTCAAGTCGGAATTCGAGTTGGGAACTTGAGCATGATTTATAATCCCAATGTTGCCGAGATGCATGGCGGCATACACTGTACTACACTGTACTCACACTGTACGACACTGTATCACACTGTACTCACACTGTACTACACTGTACTCACACTGTACTACACTGCACTCACACTGTACTACACTGTACTCACACTGTACTACACTGTATCACACTGTACTCACACTGTATCACACTGTACTGACACTGTACTGACACTGTACTCACACTGTACTCATACTGTACGACACTGTATCACACTGTACTACACTGTACTCACACTGTACGACACTGTATTACACTGTACTCACACTGTACGACACTGTATCACACTGTACTACACTGTACTCACACTGTACGACACTGTATCACACTGTACGACACTGTATCACACTGTACTCACACTGTATCACACTGTACTCATACTGTATCACACTGTACTCACACTGCACTCACACTGTACGACACTGTACTCACACTGTACGACACTGTATCACACTGTACTCACACTGTACTCATACTGTATCACACTGTACTCACACTGTATCACACTGTACTACACTGTACTCACACTGTACTCATACTGTATCACACTGTACTCACACTGTATCACACTGTACTCACACTGTACTACACTGTACTACACTGTATCACACTGTACTCACACTGTACTGACACTGTACTCACACTGTACTGACACTGTACTGACACTGTACTACACTGTACTCACACTGTATCACACTGTACTACACTGTACTCACACTGTACTCATACTGTATCACACTGTACTCACACTGTATCACACTGTACTTGTTTGGCAGCATTACTTTTAAAACGGTTATAATCCACAAAATAAAGTGAAGTTTGATCCAAACTGAACATGTACACACGACGTTAGCTAGCTAACGTCGACAAAGTTTGGAATTGGAACCAACTGGGAATTTCAAACTTCCGACTATGAATGGAACACAGTGAGAAGGAAAATGGTCGAGGAGAGATTGAGAAATAGGGCAAAAGCTGAAAGGAGAGAAGGGGGGGGCAAGGGAGAAGATAGGAAGAAAAGAAAAGGAGGGGTGAAGAAGATAGGAGGAGGAGGAGCAAGGGGAGGAGACGAGATAAGTGAGACAATTCCCATCATGGAAAGAGACTGAGGCCTCTTCTCAAGGTATGCTTATCAGAACAGACTGAGGAGGAGGGAGGGGTGGAGGGAGAGAAGAACGATAAGGAGGGAGGGAGGAAGAGTGAGAATAGACACGGTAGGAAAGACGGTGGGAAAGGAGTAAGAGGAGGAGTATAACTGAGGAAGACCTGGAGTGACATCACTCCTTCAGCTGGTTTCCTCTGGTCTGAACCAGAGTGGAAAGGTTGACTTGTCTTCTAGTATCTGGTTGGTTCAGGTTCACACGGACCAATCACAAGCCAACCAGAAGTCCCATGACTCCCCAGCAGCTGGTTGATTGGTTGAGTTTTGGTAACCTGTCATCCCACCAGGTTAGAGAGTCCAAACCAACCTGGTTCCAGTCTGTCACTTGATCTACCATGATGGACTTGTCTGCTCTTCTCTGGTGTTCATACCAGTGAAGAACACATGAAGAAACATCTGAACATGACTGACCAAGTCTCCTTCTACCCATAATGCCTTGTGTTTTGAACCACCACAGTTCTCTTGTTAGAGGACTGAGACGTTTTCAGGCGCCTCGTCGGTTATTTGAATGCCGTCGTTCTCACCGGGCCAAACAAACCAACTAAAGGAGGAAACGCTGCAGAGTTTCAAACATGCTTGGTGTGAACGCACCCTTAGTGAAAGAAGTAAGGAAGAAAAGGTGATAGAGGGATAGGAAGGAGGGATGACTAGGGAGGTAAAACAGACCCAGTCAGTGGGTTGTTCTGTAACACTGTCTGACAGCTCAACGTTCCCTCAGGATGAAACCAGGTCTGCTTCTTCAGCAGCACAGCAGAGAGATTGGCAGACAGTGTGTGTGTGTGTGTGTGTGTGTGTGTGTGTGTGTGTGTGTGTGTGTGTGTGTGTGTGTGTGTGTGTGTGTGTGTGTGTGTGTGTGTGTGATTACAGGGCAGGTTACGTGCTGATAGTGCTCTGCTGGCAGATTCCTGGTCCAGGAGTGAGGGATTGTGGGATTGATGGAGAGCAGAAACAAGGGATTTAAACATTCCAAGACGAATTACCCTCATCATGTCCTCAACCATTACCATCACCTCTCTCTCTCTCTCTCTCTCTCTCTCTCTCTCTCTCTCTCCAAACTAGTTCTGCAGTCTCATATTCAGACCGAATATCCTACATTTCTGTGTTTGAAAACCAAGGCAGCAGTAAATGTCATCTGCCACAAATGATGCAATCCCCCTCTCAGCCAATCGGTAACAAATATGTCACCTTCTTTGCGCCCCTCTTGGGTCAATCGCAGCGGTGAGACGCATCACTCCCTCAGGTTTTGTCAAACCTAATAAATTGTGTGAGTTAATCTTGTCATATAATGTTCAAGAATTTGTACCACTGTTTGTTCAGAGGTTTCTCAAGACCCGAGGATGAGGTCAGCTGAAAACGCTGCAAAGCCACCTGGGAAAATGATGTTGAAAATGTGGGTCTGCCTTCCTTCCACCTCCTATCTGAACAACATACACTATGTTATCTAGAGGAGAGGAGAGGAGAGGAGAGGAGAGGAGAGGAGAGGAGAGGAGAGGAAAGGAAAGGAAAGGCAGGTAGGAGAGGAGCTGAGACGAGAGATGGGAGAAGAAGAGGAGGAAAAGGAGAGGACAGGCAGGAGAACTTATACGTGATAGGGAGAGCAAAAGAGAGGGGGAGAGAAGAAGAGAAGAAGGGAGGAGAGAAGGAGCATGGAAGATAGGAGAGAAGGAAAGAGGAAAAGACAATAGCAGTCAGGATAGAAGGAGAGAAGAAGGGAGGAAAGGATGAGAGAGGGAGGGAGGAGAGGAGGGAAGAAGGATGACAGAAGGAGAGAGGGAGTGAAGAGAGAGGAAGGGAGGTCTCGCCTCTTGAGACCTTGACTTTTTCCACCTCCTGATACACTCCTTCTCCTCCTCCTCCTCCTCCTCCTCTGTTCTGTCTATCCCTCATTATAACAGACAGCTGGAGCACATTCCATCATTAGGGATGAGAGGGAGGACGAAGAGGAGGAGGAAGAGGAGGAGAGGTAAGGGAGAGAGCCAGGGGAGTATAGGTGGTCCTCATTAGGAGAGAGAAGGGGGGAGCAGGAGGAGAGGAGGAGGAGAGGAGGAGTGGGAGTAGAGATTGTAGCTGGTCCGCTCTTCACAATAACACACACACACACATTGTATTTAGTCAACTCTATCTATGTATCAAGAAAGGATAGTAGCACTTCCTGTAGACAGACAGACAGACAGACAGACAGACAGACAGACAGGCAGGCAGGCAGACAGACAGACAGACAGACAGGCAGACAGACAGACAGACAGGCAGACAGACAGACAGACAGACAGGCAGGCAGGCAGGCAGGCAGGCAGGCAGACAGACAGACAGACAGGCAGACAGGCAGACAGACAGGCAGACAGACAGACAGACAGACAGGCAGACAGGCAGACAGACAGGCAGGCAGGCAGGCAGGCAGACAGGCAGACAGACAGACAGACAGGCAGGCAGGCAGGCAGGCAGACAGGCAGACAGACAGACAGACAGGCCCGTGTCATGAAGGTTAGTGTTGATGGTGACTGGGTGTTCTGAGCCTCCAAAGCTGTCGGCTTTAATGGAACAAGACAGTTCCTGTAGCTCTCGCTCACCCCGCTGTGTGTGTGTGTGTGTGTGTGTGTGTGTGTGTGTGTGTGTGTGTGTGTGTGTGTGTGTGTGTGTGTGTGTGTGTGTCGTTTTCCCTCAGTCCCTTCATCCAGGATACCTATCTACCTGTCTGTCAGTACACCTGTCTTCTATATCTTATATCTATCTATATCTAGAGGTTGTACTGTCTCCACAAGGTCACGAGTTTGATTCCCACAACAGCCAGTGTCCTTGAGCGAGACAGTAAATATATAGAGCACACACACACACACACACACACACACACACACACACACACACACCTCCTCTCCGTCTTCCCAGTGTGAGAGGTTTCCCATGGAGGACTCACTCACATGCTCACATGGTCGCAACAACAGGATATTATGTTCAATCAACTGTGGAAACCTTTTGAAATGAAAGATATCGATGCTGTCCTGTCAAAACCTCGTAACTCCACTCTTGATTTTCCTGTTGTATCTACAGCTGAAGGACCCCATGGTCCTTCTACCGCCCTCGGTCTCACCAAAACCCTTTCAAACCCTTTAAACTCAAAGATGTGAAGCTGAAAACAAAGATGCTTCACTCCATTCCTGAAAATTTGACATTTTCAATTTTCAACATCTATTAAAACAATTCAGCCACAATAAAACTACAATTCAATTAACAAGAACTCAAAATAATTAGGAGTTCGTGCACCACTGATCCATGTACCCCCCCTCCTCTGACTGTGTGTGTGTGTGTGTGTGTGTGTGTGTGTGTGTGTGTGACCCCCCACTCCACTCCCATTCACTGTTTTATGACTTAACTATGGGAAAACACTCCCTTCTATTTGCGTTCCTCCTCTGTTTGTCCATGGAGGGAAGACATTCCTGCAGCTACCGAGAGCCGTCGCTGTAATTTGTCGCGTTTCAAAAGCGAACGCTCTCAGAGAGACGATCTTCACTGAGACGAGACGGAAACAAGGTCGTCTCGTTGATGGTGTCTTAAAATGTGACAGAGAAACATGAAAGGATTAGATGGAGAAACAGGAAGTAGTTTGATATTATTAAAGCAGCGTGGTGGAACGTAAGGGTGTGGAGGTCGGGGGGTTGGGGGGTTGAGGGGTTGAGGGGGGTCGAGGGGGCGGAGACATTTACCTCCGACTCCGACGCCCCAGGTTCAATTCCCAACTAAAGCGAAGAAGTTTCTACTAACCTTAACCTCAACCCTAACCTTTACCAAAGTTAACCTACCGCCAACATGAACCTTAACTTACCTAACCTCAACCGTTAGCGACCGTTAGCGACCGTTAGCTACCGTTAGCTACAGTTAGCTAGCTCCACGGCCTGTTCGTTCTGAGTTTAACACAGGTTTGATCCCTGCAGCAGCCAAGAGTCCTTGAGCAAGGCACTTTTGTTGGTTGGTTTCTTCTTCAGACGCCAATAGAGATCAATAGAGATCAATAGAGATCAAGTCTGTTCTTTGGCACTATATTCATCATGTAAAATGTAATATTACTTAACTGTACTCACTGACCCGATACCTTTGACTGTATAGACACCCTCTACTGTCCCCTCCTCCCTCCTCCCTCCCCTCTCCCCTCCTCCCCTCTCCCCCCTCTCCCCCTCCCCCCCTTCTCTCCATTCAATGCTAAGAAAAGAGGAGAAACTCAAACAATCTGCCGTTGACCCGGCTAGAACCAATATTTACCGTCACATTAACGAGGGCCAACCTCTCTTTATCCCTGCTTTTCTTCTCCGTCTCTTTTTCTTTTGCCCTGTTGTTTTTTTTCCAGGTGTGTGTGTGTGTGTGTGTGTGTGTGTGTGTGTGTGTGTGTGTGTGTCTGCCTGCCTTTCTTCCTCCATTCATGGAAAACGTCGCCACTGATAAAGGGAATACGCTAAAGATAACCGATGATGGACTCTAGATAGTTTTCAGTGTAAACTACATTCCAGACAGTAAAACGCTGAATGACACAGAAAACCAAAACTCAGACAAAGTACTGGAAGGAAAGAGGTAGAAAATAGGATGTAGATTTAAGATGAAATAAAGATTAAAATAAAGATTCAGGATGTATCTTAAGTCTGTTATCAGGCACAAATTCTTTCTTAATTTAAGTTTAAGTTAATTTAACTTAAGTTTAAGTTTTAATTTAAGTTTCTTAATTTGTGAACCGACACCTCAAATGGGTTATGAGCGTGTTGCTGGTGGGTCTTTACAAAATAAAAGCACCAGGCGGACAGAATCCATTTCTCTTCGAACCCAAATCAGACGAAGCTTGAAGGTCAAAGTGTAAAAATAACCCAGTGTACATGAACGCATCAGAGATCTTACAGTAAACAACTGCAGCTGAACGGATTCAGTCTGTCCCCGGTTCCTCCATCACACAGAATGAGCTCCTTGTTTGATAGTGGGCAGACGCTAGCATCAATCTAATATTAGTCTAGCTTGGCAGAGCGGGGAGGAAACCAGTCAAAGTCGCTGGTGTCCGTCCGGGGAGGAAGACCCTGGCGAAGAAAGGTTTCCTGTCTGGGTTTTGTCTAGCGGAGGAGTGAAACAGCACGTAGCCCTCAGGCGGCGTTGCAGCGCTGCGCACATGTGACCGTCAACACTGGACCAATCACACACATACAAACAGTAAACAACTGGTGTCGCTTTTTTTTCTGATTTTTAACTTTAAAACTGTCAGAAACCCATTGAGACTTCTGCAACTCGAGAATGACAAAAATAAATTCTCTCTTCAAATTCACCGTGAGGAGAAGTGGGCGGGTCTACGGTGGACTCCTTGTTTGTAGAGACATGGCGATATGGCTTCGCCTTCTGAGAACGTGTCAACAGCTCACAGACCTTGAGAAACCCAAACATCCTTGAAACACCAAACACCGAGCTACCGACGGATGAATCTGTGTGTGTGTGTGTGTGTGTGTGTGTGTGTGTTCACATGTGTATATCTGGTGTGTGTGTGTGTGTGTGTGTGTGTGTGTGTGTGTGTGTGTGTGTCCATGTGCAAACCCTTCAAAAGCATCATACCTCCAAAAATCCAATTTAAGCAACTGACAATCCCAAATCTGTTTTTGGGTATTGTTGTCTTTTATTGAATCGTCAGCAGTAGAGAGAGGTGAGAGAGAAGACATGACATGTGACACAGGTCCCGGGTCAGATTCGAACCCAGTGCTGTGGTACGCGCCGTAGACCGCCGAGCCACCGGGAGCCTCTCCTCTTTTAATTAATTTCCTAAATCCTCTACAGGATCTGAGACACTCAGCAGCCATTCACAACCAACTGTTTCCTCCCTGTTTGTTCTCCACGGTCTTTTGAAGAGGCCTAACACTCTCGCTGGCACAACGGATGATAAAGGGCCCATTGAGGGCCCATTGAGGGCCCATTGAAGGCCCATTGAGGGCCGCTCTGTGTGCTAAGTCATTGGGAGGACTCAGGACTGGGGAGGCTGTGAGGGCGAGCAAATACTGAGAGACAATAGGAGCTGAATGGTTCCTCAGACGGGTGAGCTGGCCGACATGTCTGGACCAGATAGTGGAGCTCCATCTCAATCTCTCTCCATCTCTCTCCGTCTCTATCTCCATCTCCCTCTATCTATGTCTCTATCTCTACCTCTATCTCCATCTCCCTCTATCTATGTCTCTATCTCTACCTCTATCTCTCTCTCTCCGTCTATGTCTCTATCTCTACCTCTATCTCATCTCTCTTCGTCTATGTCTCTATCTCTACCTCTATCTCATCTCTCTCCGTCTATGTCTCTATCTCTATCTCCATCTCTCTCTCTCCGTCTATGTCTCTATCTCTACCTCTATCTCATCTCTCTTCGTCTATGTCTCTATCTCTACCTCTATCTCATCTCTCTTCGTCTATGTCTCTATCTCTATCTCCATCTCTCTCTCTCCGTCTATGTCTCTATCTCTACCTCTATCTCATCTCTCTTCGTCTATGTCTCTATCTCTATCTCTATCTCATCTCTCTCCGTCTATGTCTCTATCTCTACCTCTATCTCATCTCTCTTCGTCTATGTCTCTATCTCTACCTCTATCTCCATCTCCCTCTATCTATGTCTCTATCTCTACCTCTATCTCCATCTCCCTCTATCTATGTCTCTATCTCTACCTCTATCTCCATCTCTCTCCGTCTATGTCTCTATCTCTACCTCTATCTCATCTCTCTTCGTCTATGTCTCTATCTCTACCTCTATCTCATCTCTCTCCGTCTATGTCTCTATCTCTACCTCTATTTCATCTCTCTTCGTCTATGTCTCTATCTCTATCTCCATCTCTCTCTCTCCGTCTATGTCTCTATCTCTACCTCTATCTCATCTCTCTTCGTCTATGTCTCTATCTCTACCTCTATCTCATCTCTCTTCGTCTATGTCTCTATCTCTATCTCTATCTCATCTCTCTCCATCTATGTCTCTATCTCTACCTCTATCTCTCTCTCTCCGTCTATGTCTCTATCTCTACCTCTATTTCATCTCTCTTCGTCTATGTCTCTATCTCTACCTCTATCTCATCTCTCTCCGTCTATGTCTCTATCTCTACCTCTATCTCATCTCTCTCCGTCTATGTCTCTATCTCTACCTCTATCTCATCTCTCTTCGTCTATGTCTCTATCTCTACCTCTATCTCATCTCTCTTCGTCTATGTCTCTATCTCTATCTCTATCTCCATCTCCCTCTATCTATGTCTCTATCTCTACCTCTATCTCTCTCTCTCCGTCTATGTCTCTATCTC
Organism: Hoplostethus atlanticus; assembly: GCA_034670405.1. Classification (NCBI taxonomy): domain Eukaryota; kingdom Metazoa; phylum Chordata; class Actinopteri; order Trachichthyiformes; family Trachichthyidae; genus Hoplostethus; species Hoplostethus atlanticus. The sequence goes on along the minus strand of JAXDDX010000316.1, from coordinate 97,160 downwards.
TACCTCTATTTCATCTCTCTTCGTCTATGTCTCTATCTCTATCTCCATCTCTCTCTCTCCGTCTATGTCTCTATCTCTACCTCTATCTCATCTCTCTTTGTCTATGTCTCTATCTCTACCTCTATCTCATCTCTCTCCGTCTATGTCTCTATCTCTACCTCTATCTCATCTCTCTTCGTCTATGTCTCTATCTCTATCTCTATCTCATCTCTCTCCATCTATGTCTCTATCTCTACCTCTATCTCATCTCTCTTCGTCTATGTCTCTATCTCTACCTCTATCTCCATCTCCCTCTATCTATGTCTCTATCTCTACCTCTATCTCATCTCTCTTCGTCTATGTCTCTATCTCTACCTCTATCTCATCTCTCTCCGTCTATGTCTCTATCTCTACCTCTATCTCATCTCTCTCCATCTATGTCTCTATCTTACACTCTATCTCATCTCTCTCGTCTATGTCTCTATCTCTACCTCTATCTCCATCTCCTCTCCATCTATGTCTCTTATCTCTACCTCTATCTCATCTCTCTCTCTCTGTCTATGTCTCTATCTCTAACTCATCTCATCATCTCTCCATCTATGTCTCTAATCTCTCCCTCTATCTCCACTCTCTCATCTATGTCTCTATCTCTACCTCTATCTCATCTCCTCTCCGTCTATGTCTCTATTCTATCTCTATCTCCATCTCTCTCTCTCCCTCTATGTCTCTATCTCGTATCTCTATCTCTCTCTCTCTGTCTATGTCTCTATCTCTACCTCTATCTCCATCTCTCTCCATCTATGTCTCTATCTCTATCCTTCATCCTCTCTCTCTCCGTCTATGTCTCTATCTCTACTCTCTCTCTCTCTGTCTATGTCTCTATCTCTACCTCTATCTCCACTCTCTTCTCCATCTATGTCTCTATCTCTACTCTTATCTCTCTCTCTCTCCATCTATGTCTCTATCTCTACCTCTATCTCCATCTCTCTCATCTATGTCTCTATCTCTACCTCTATCTCATCTCTCTTCGTCTATGTCTCTATCTCTACCTCTATCTCATCTCTCTCCGTCTATGTCTCTATCTCTACCTCTATCTCATCTCTCTCCGTCTATGTCTCTATCTCTACCTCTATCTCCATCTCTCTCCATCTATGTCTCTATCTCTACCTCTATCTCATCTCTCTCCATCTATGTCTCTATCTCTACCTCTATCTCTCTCTCCATCTATGTCTCTATCTCTACCTCTATCTCTCTCTCTGTCTGTCTATGTCTCTATCTCTATCTCCATCTCTCTCTCGTCTATGTCTCTCTCTCTATCTCTATCTCTCTCTCCGTCTATGTCTATTTCTCTGTCTATGTCTCTATCTCCATCTCTCTCTCTGTCTATGTCTCTCTCTCTATCTCTCTCTCGTCTATGTCTCTCTCTCTGTCTGTCTCTCTCTCTATCTCTCTCTTGTCTATGTCTCTCTCTCTGTCTATGTCTCTCTCTCTATCTCTCTCTCGTCTATGTCTCTCTCTCTGTCTATGTCTCTCTCTCTATCTCTCTCTCGTCTATGTCTCTCTCTCTATCTCTATCTATGTCTATCTATGTCTCTCTCTCTATCTCTATCTCTCTCTCCGTCTATGTCTCTCTCTCCACCAGCTTTACACTTTAAAACATAAATGTTTCAGTGATCTATATCATCAACAGTAAAGGTGCTCGCCATGCTGTCGCTCTCTCCCCCTGCACGTATAACCCACAGCTGATTACAACAAGTTCAGGCACATTCTCTGGTGGTTGTAGAAGGGCATTCTGGGTAATGTAGGTAATCAGTAACAGAAGTAGAAGTAGACGAGGCAGGTTGAGGGAAAGTGTTTTCACCAGAAGAGTAAATTACCAGAAGTTTCCTTTAAAGCTGTAATATGAAACAAAACACTAAATAAATGGGATGTTGAGACTAAATGTCGAGACTAAATTTGAATGAAATGGGCTTCCGACCAAATCGTGCTTGTTGGAGGAGTACCGAAATAAAATGATTGCAGTAAAACCCCAAAGCTTGTATCTTTGTTTAACGTCTGATACGACTGAAAAAATGTTAGAAATGTCTAAATGTACTGACGAGGTCTTGCTGTATCGAGGTCACTGGCACCGGCAGAGCACGACCTTGAGGATGATCGCTGATTCATCCACTCATTCACAATCTTTCTATCCTTTTTGAAACTCCCTCTCTCTCTATTTCCCACCATCATGAGTCATTCAGCTTTTTTAACTTTCTCTTTCCTTCTTAGTCCGTCTTAGTCTGGGAGATCCAGTTGTACCCTTTCATCCCTCCTTCCTTCCACTAGTTCATTCCTCCATTTGTCTCTCTCTGTCATCCTTTTCTTTATTTCTTTCTTTCCCTCCTTGCAGCCTCCCTCCCTTCCAGTAGCCGTCCTCCTGCAGGAGAGGAGGAAACTCCGGTTGACCTCGCGGAGGAGCTGCTGTCTGTCACACTGATAACACAGACCTGACGGGAGTGGGAGAGAGACGGGAGGAGACGGAGAGAGGGAAGGAGGGATGACGGGGTGGGAGGAAAAGTAGCAGAGAAACAAGAAAAACAGAGAGAGGAGGCAGAGGCAACCAGACTGGGAGAAAGAGAGAGAGCGAGAGAGAGAGAGAGAGAGAGAGGGAGGAGGCGGAGGGTTGATATGGGTTAAAAGATAGCTTTGTGTTGACAGGGTGTACAGGGCATACAGCGAACAAGAGAGAGAGGAAGAAAAAAAGAGAGAGAGAAAAAAAGAAAATGAAAAGTGAGGAAAGATAGAAGGGAAGGAAAGTCAGGAAAACGAAAAGCAGGACTCAAAAAAATGGAGCGAGAACATAAAGGTAGAGAAGAGGGAAACATGTGGGGGTGCTTTTAGTGTGTGTGTGTGTGTGTGTGTGTGTGTGTGTGTGTGTGTGTGCGCGCATCAGGGGGTGTCAAGGAGTTCAAAGCAGCAGGAAGTAAGAACTAAAGCGCCTAACAATGACCTTTGACCTGTGGGAAGATCATCAGGTTGGAACAGACGTGCATGACCAGGGAGCAACACACACACACACACACACACACACACACACACACTATTTGACATTTCAATCAAAGAGTATGAATCGCTTCTTTTTCTGTCGTTCCCAGCTGGAGTCCATCTTCCCTTCCCTCTCCCCTCCCGGACCGCCTCCTCCTTTCTTTTTCTTTTTCATTCACTCCCTTTCTCTCTTTTCCTCCTCCTCCTCTTCCTCCTTTTACTCTCTCTCCTTCAACTCCTACACCTTCACCTCCATCCTCTTCCTCTCTCCTCCCCCATGTCTTTCTCTGGTGTTTTGTTCATGGATCTAAAACATCAACGGTAACTCTCACTATGCTATCACTATCGCCCTCTCCACCTGCATTTACCAAGTTCTCTCAGGGTTGTTGTAAGGCATTCTGGGAAATGTAGTAGAAGTAGATGAGGCAGGTTGTGGGTTCACCAAAGAAATCATCACAAAATAACTCCTACATTTTTCTTGCTACAACAACAACAGAGAGGCTTAAAATATGAGCCTCAAAATAGGAACAGCCTATTGCAGACTAAGAAACTCCCTCCATCCTTCCCTTCCTCCCTCTTCCCTGCTTCATCCATCCTTTCCTCCCTCTCTCCTGCTTCATCCATCCTTTCCTCCCTCTCTCCTTATGCCTGCAAAGCACGTTGAAACTCAGGTTTGACAAGAGTGATACAAATAAAGTTAATTTCATTTCTTTTTTTATTCCTCCTTTTTTCTTCTCTCTCCCTCCGATTCGACATCATCCCTCCTTCCTTCTGTTCACTCAGAGCTGGATCACTCCTATTAAGGTCAGGTTTCTCTCTCTCTCTCCCTCTCTCTCTCCCTCCCTCTCTCCCTCCCTCTCCCCCTCCTCATTTTCCTGCTCAGTACACATAATGAATGACAGAAAAATGTGAAGTGTGTTTGTGTGTGAACGAGGCGGAGTGACAGAGTGAGCTAGATAGAAAAACAGAAAGATGGAAAAATAGATGAATAGATGATGACAGAGACAGAGCAGGGTGACGGAGGGATGGAGGGGAAGGAGGGATGAAAGGGAACGACTGTTAACCCCCACAATGACGAAGGGAAAAAAGAAAAAGATAAAAGAAGACAAATCTAATCTTTCTTCTTCTAAAAAAAGAAGAAGAAAGAAAAAGAGCGACTTTAAAAGGCTGTGAGTAATGTATGTGGTTGACTGATTCATCTGAATCTGGTGGGAAAGAACGAAAGAAAGAAAGAAAGAAAGAAAGAAAGAACAAAAGAAAGAAAGAAAGAAAGAAAGAAAGAACGAAAGAACGAAAGAACGAAAGAACGAAAGAACGAAATAAAGAAAAAAAACAGAAAGAAAGACTAAAAATATGTTTTTTTTACAGATCATTGGTTCTGGTTCTCCATGCTAACACTTTAGCATACACTATGTTTATAGTCACCTACTATCACTCAACATAGTGGATGCTAAAGTGTTAGCATAGAGCCCACTATCACTCAACATAGTAGGCTCCATGCTAACACTTTAGCATCCACTATCACTCAACATAGTGGATGCTAAAGTGTTAGCATGGAGCTTACTATCACTCAACACAGTGGATGCTAAAGTGTTATCATTGAGCCCACTATCACTCAACACAGTAGGCTCCATGCTAACACTTTACCATCCACTATCACTCAACATAGTGGATGCTAATATGTTAGCATGGAGCTTACTATCACTCAACATAGTGGATGCTAAAGTGTTATCATTGAGCCCACTATCACTCAACATAGTAGGCTCCATGCTAATACTTTACCATCCACTATCACTCAACACAGTGGATGCTAAAGTGTTAGCATGAGGCACCGGTGCAAACAATCTACCGGGGACACGTGGATGATGTTGGTGTCGATGTTCTCATCACTCAACGGGTAATCTGACCAACGGGACAAAAGAGACAAAGAGAGGCCGGAAGGAGACGAAAGGGAGAATGAAAGAGAGGGAGGGAGACGTGTGATGTCCATCTCTATCTTTATCCACTCTTTCTTCTTTCCTTCTTCCCATCATTATTCTGCCAGTCAACCGATTTACAGAAGAGCCTTTGTGACTGGAGATAGATAGAGACCGAGAGAGAGAGAGAGAGAGAGAGAGAGAGAGAGAGAGAGAGAGAGAGAAGCCGGGAGAGTGACTATGATGTGGTGTGAGAGAGAGAGAGAGAGAGGGGAAGGGATATAAAAAGAGAGGGGGAATTTGACAGAAAAGGAGGAGACATTAGAGAGAATAAGAGATGCTATCTTGAAAAGTCAAACACACACACACACTCTCTCTCTCTCTCTCTCTCTCTCTCTCTCTCTCTCTCTCAAAAACAGCTGCCTGCTTCACTAGCTGTACTATGCAGGCCACACACAGACCAGGCGTCATACCTGAAAAGGGGTGTGTAAAAAACACACTGGGCAAAACACACACACACACACACACACACACACACACACACACACACACACGGTGTAGTGAAACACACTGGGACACTAAGCTAGCATGACGATGAGAAACTCCTGGTAACTCCAGAGAGGTGACCGGATGATGGTGAACTTCTAGTCACGGTCCAGCTGCAGCAACACGTGGTTGATCTGCTTCCTGTTTGGAGACTACTGAGGAACCAATCACAGTTCAGATAACTGGACACTGCTTCCTGTTTGGAGACTACTGAGGAACCAATCACAGTTCAGATAACTGGACAGACAGGAAACGAGACAGCAGCTCAGCAGACCTTCAGTCTCTAGTACCCAGGTTGACAACAGGGAGACGACTTTCCACCCAAGGGAAGATAATGGAAAAGAAGACCTCACCTAAAGAACATGTACGTACACACACACACACACACACACACACACACACACACACACACACACACACACACAACAAAAGACTATGTTGTGCTATAATGATAGGCTGCTGAACCAGACAATGGACTGACAGGTAAATGACAGACCGAGGACAAGCATCCTCTCCTCCTCCTCCTCCTCCTCCTCCTCTTCATTTCACCTTTCTCTCTCTTTTTCCATTTCCTCCTCCTTCTCCACCTCAGGCCTCCTTCCTTCCCTCCTCTTTTCCATGTCCTACCTCCCTCTCCTCCTCCCTCCTGCCTAGCTTGGTTTACCTCCCTCCTCCCCTCGTACCTGTCATTACAGAATCCTTCCACTATCACACACCTCAGGAATGAACGTTCACACACACACACACACACACACACACACACACACACCTGGGGAAGGAGGCTCCCCGTGCATAGTTTATACAACTACGTATGACCTCATCATGTGAGGGAACAATGGGCTAGTAGTGGAAGAAGACGAGGAGGAGGAGGAAGAGGAAGAGTAGCAGGAGGAGGAAGAGGGATTGGAGAAAGACGAAGAGTTGGACGAAGAGATGGAGGAGAGGAGGAAGGTGAGGAGGAGGAGGAGGAGGAGGAGGAGTTAATTCAGATCTCCGAGGCACCAGCTGTTCTTCCTGGGGTCCAAAAAAGGAGGAGGAAGAGGAGGAATGAGAGGGATGTTGAGGAGGAGGAACAGTAAGAGATAGCAGAAGAAGAGGAGAAGGCGGAGGAGATAGAAATGTCTATATTGAGCTGGATCCTATCTCTTAAAGATAGGGTGCATAGCTGGGACAGATACAGAGGAGGAGGAGGAGGAGGAGGAGGAAGGTAAACTGTCTTGGGTGATGCCTTTAGGATGAATCTGACACATACTTGATCCAAACAGGAGGAGAAGAAGGAGGAAAAGGGGAAAGGAGGAACTTGAGGAGGAGGTGAGAGACAGGAGAAAAGGGAAAGGTAAACTGTATTGGGTTGGGCTAAGATAGGAGAGAGGAGGAGAGAGGAGGAGAGATGAGGAGAGAGGAGGAGAGAGGAGGAGAGACGAGGAGAGACGAGGAGAGAGGAGGAGAGAGGAGGAGAGAGGAGGAGAGACGAGGAGAGAGGAGGAGAGAGGAGGAGAGACGAGGAGAGAGGAGGAGAGAGGAGGAGAGAGGAGGAGAGACGAGGAGAGACGAGGAGAGAGGAGGAGAGACGAGGAGAGACGAGGAGAGAGGAGGAGAGACGAGGAGAGAGGAGGAGAGAGGAGGAGAGACGAGGAGAGAGGAGGAGAGAGGAGGAGAGAGGAGGAGAGACGAGGAGAGACGAGGAGAGAGGAGGAGAGACGAGGAGAGAGGAGGAGAGAGGAGGAGAGACGAGGAGAGATGAGGAGAGAGGAGGAGAGACGAGGAGAGAGGAGGAGAGAGGAGGAGAGAGGAGGAGAGACAGAACTGGGTCCTTGATGAAACGTTGTAGTTTAAACCAAAACAACAGAAATCTGTTTTGACATTTCAAACATTTAAAATATATCTTTTGATATTTTCACTTTAAGTTCATTCAAAACAAACAGACAAGAATGTGTTTCAGTTTTGTCTGACAAGTGAAGATCATCATCAGATCCGTCCTGGTGGCTCAGGACATGGAGAGATGGTGTTGTAATATTTAGATACTTCATCTGGAAGTAATGATGTTGAGGGGGGTGTACTGCAGAGTGGCAGTGTCTAGTATTTGGTATATTTTTGTACTCTTGAGATGATAGTTAGAAATGATAGAAATGATAGTTCCTAGCTGGGGAAATCGCCTCTTTTCACCCATTTAGATTTTTGCTCCACGGCCGACGCAGACGCTGGGCTGAAATCAACCAATCGAGGCTAGAGAAAGAGGTGCAGCCAGCCAATCAGAGCCCTCAAAATGGCCCGTACATTTCTGGGTGGAGGCGCAGCAATATAATAATATAGATTATTAAAAGAATAAAATAAAAAAACATCTTAGATCTGAACAACCTTCATCATTCAACCGAAACACTTTAATTTGAAAGAGAGAGAGAGAGAGAGAGAGAGAGAGAGAGAGAGAGGGGCCTGGGGGTAACAGGGGAGTCGGGGGAGTCGGGGGAGTCGGGGGGGGGGGTAGTTTAACGAGCCTCCTGCGGGTTGAGGCAGGTTAACTGACATTCCAATCTCTCTCTTTCATTCAGGGGCGAGGGGCTCTTCAACACTTCAAACTCTTCCTGCGCCCTGTCAGTGGCACACACACACACACACACACACACACACACACACACACACACACACGCAACCTACATTCTTTCAAGGTAACACTGCTACCTGGAAACTAGAGACCTTTTCGCCTGCACCCTCCCCCCCTCCCCCGCCCTCCCTCCCTCCCCCTCCCTCCCCCTCCTCCTTTTTACCGTGCCAAGAAATCATATTGTGAAAATGTTCATTTGGGTTGACGTTGAAGCTCCTCGTCATGTAAACCTGAAGGGGCGGGACTTCCTGTCGCCATGCAGCGACGGCTTGCTGGGACATTTCATTGTTATTGCACGGTGAAAACGTCTCTTGGAACAGCCTTGGGACCAGCGTTGAGCTGATATCAGGAGGCTGTCAGATCGACGTCTACTCAACGTCAAAATGCTTTCTGGGATGAAGCAGAATCTGAACTCCTCAGTAATCTCTGTTGTCCCAACCCACTGAGCTCTGATGGGATTTATATTGTTCTTTAAATACAGAACACACACACACACACACACACACACACACACACACACACACACACACACACACACTGTCACAGTCCCCTGATTCTCTATTGAGACCAACAACCCTGAGAGGAGAGGGGGTGGAGAGAGAGAGAGAGAGAGAGTGTAGGGGGAAGAGAGGAGGTGAGAGTGAAGAGAAAACAGAAAAGAATGAAAGACGGAAGAGGAGGGCAAGAGAGGAGAAATGGGAGGAAGGAGGAGAGGAGGAGTATAGAAGAGAGAGAAGGACAGAGAAAAGGAGGAGAGAGGAGTGGGCGGAACCAGAGTACCACAAGAGAACGCACACATACACACACACACACACACACACACACACACACACACACACACGCTGAATGCCTCTCTCCCTTGATGAAAGAGGAGGGCACTCGAGCAGGAGGGCCTGGTACAAAGGAGCAGGAAGAGGTTGCTCAAGAGCAGCGTTCAAAAACACAACAGGTTAACTGAGAACTAAGAGAGGATGACAGCGTTCATATTGAAGCTGCTGTGGTGTGTGTGTGTGTGTGTGTGTGTGTGTGTGTGTGTGTGTGTGTGTGTGTGTGTGTGTGTGTGTGTGTGTGTGTGTGTGCTAGAACAAACACAACCTCCTGCCAACAACAACGTCTCTAGATCAACTCAGACTGAAGCATCATCAGTCCAGCTTCACCATCAAAGTCCTCAAGTTAAGAAGCTGATTCATCACTGGGGCTAGTAAACCAGCTAGCGGGCCACGGAGTATTCTACGGTCACCACCAGAGCGGTGACGGGTGTTGTAACTGTAGTCTTGGATCATTTCTACCAGTCCGTCTCATTTCAGTTCTAAAGAATGTGTCTGAGGAAAAAGAGAGAGAGTAGCTCTAGATGTTGAACTACACACCCCCAACAGTGAGGTGGTGCTGAAGGTCACTGAAGGTTAACTGACTTTGACCCTCCGCTGGTCCAGAACATTCTACCAGTCTCAGAACGCATTCTGACATTCTACAAACCCAGAAACTATTGTGACATTCTTGAATCCTTACAGACATTCCGACGTTCTAGAACCCATACAGACATTCAGACGTTCTAGAACCCTTACAGACATTCCGACGTTCTAGAACCCATAC
>JAXDDX010000316.1:77500-82500 GCA_034670405.1 Hoplostethus atlanticus | reverse complement strand
TATTATAGGAACAACAGGCCTACAGAGAAAAACATTAAGATAGATAAAGTCACTACCATAGGCTTCCTATAGGAACTTTATAGTGACACCATAGGAGATCAAACAGACCATAGGAGCACTATAAGATCAATATCACCCACCATTGATACCACAGACACATTTATAATAATATTATAGGAATATTATGGTGATACCATATGGTCACTATAAACTCAGACACAAGTGAAGTCTGTAAAGGAGTATTATAGGAGTATTATAGGAGTATTATAGGAGTATTATAGGAGTATTATAGGGGTATTATAGGAGTATTATAGGGGTATTATAGGAGTAGTATTATAGGAGTATTATAGGAATGTTATAGGAGTATTATAGGAGTATTATAGGAATATTATAGGGGTATTATAGGAATGTTATAGGAGTATTATAGGAGTATTACAGGAGTATTATAGGGGTATTATAGGAGTAGTATTATAGGAGTATTATAGGAATGTTAAAGGAGTATTATAGGAGTATTATAGGAATGTTATAGGAGTATTATAGGAATGTTATAGGAGTATTATAGGAGTATTATAGGAATGTTATAGGAGTATTATAGGAATGTTATAGGAGTATTATAGGAGTATTATAGGAATGTTATAGGAATGTTATAGGAGTATTATAGGAGTATTATATAGGCGTATTATAGGAGTATTATAGATGTATTATAGGAGTATTATAGGAGTATTAATATTATAGGTGTATTATAGCAGTATTATATGAGTATTATAGCAGTATTATAGCAGTATTATAGGAGTATTATAGGAGTAGTATTATATGAGTATTATAGGAGTATTAAAGGAGTATTATATGAGTATTATATAAGTATTATAGGACATACACCATACCATACTCACCATTGATACCACAGACACTTTAAATCCTTATAGGAATATTATTATAGCGATACCATGGGAGATAAAATACCATACAGGAGAATAAAGTCCATGAAACTCTACTGACGGCCACAGACACACTGAGTATTGTAGTATTGTGAGAACAGTGACCTTCCCCTACCTGGATGGTTTGACTGGGATCTCCGGAGACCGGACCCCCGACCAGTTTGCAGTACAGGTCGTGGACGGTCCTGCCGGTGTCTTCCACCCCGCAGGTCGCCGTGGCGGTGATTCTGGTGCTCTCGGCCAGGTTGAAATACGGCGGGTGCAGGCTGAAGCCGTTCACCCCGTTGCTCGGTAGCTCCTGGGCCGAGAGGCCGGCGAAGTGGCAGGTCATCAGCGGTAAGAGCAGCAGAGCCACCCGGGTTTGGGTGCGCCAAGCCGGGGAGAGCGCAGTCCCCAGCGCCGGTCCCCTCGCCATCTCCACCTGTCCTCCCGATCCGGTCCGACAAGTTTGAGATTAAAAAAAAGAACAGAATGGAGGGAGGAGAAGCTTCGAGGTTTGGAGGTTTGGAGGTTTGGTGCAAAGGGACGTTTGGACGTAAAAGTGGGAGAAGTGCGTCGCAAACCAGGAGAGAGAGGAAGGGGAGCAGGGTTCAATGCTGCAGGGCGGGAGAGCGGTGTGTCCTGGTTACTGGCCGTCTCTCTCTCTCTCTCTCTCTCTCTCTCTCTCTCTCTCTCTCTCTCTCTCTCTCTGTCGTTCCACCGGGAATCTATTCCAATCTGTAGTCGCTCTCCCTCCCCTTCTCTCCCTAACCCTCCCTCTCTCTCTCTCTCTCTCTCTCTCTCTCTCTCCCTCTCTCTCTAAAACTGTAAAACTGAAGTCAACTTCTCTGACTGTTTCGACTCGTTAGTGACGTCATTCACTTTTCATTGATTATCGAATCGAATCGACCGGAGAGTTTTGGTTCGTTACGAAATGATTCCCGACAAGAAGTAACTCACATTATTAGTGAGTAGAGAAGGTCCCGTCGTTGTTGTTGTTGTTGTTGTTGTTGTTGTTGTCGTCTCTGTGATTCATTTTACTTTCATTTTGGATCGATATTTTGTCTTCACTGCCCCCCCCCCCCCGCCCCCATCCATTATTGAATCCATCAATTGATTCATTCAGACATCCAACTATCATTTATGCACATTTTCTTTATTCCTCTCCTCCCTTCCTACTCTCTCCCCCTTCCTTTTTCTTTCCCTCCCCTCCTTACACCCGCACTCTCCCGCCCTCCCTTCCTTCCTTCCTTCCTCCCTTTCCTACTTCCCCCTTCTCCTCCTTCCTTCACGTACTGAAGGAGACAGAAATATTCTTTCTTTCTTTCTTTCTTTCTTTCTTCCAGCATCATGACATTCTTGAGGTGTGTTCAGCTCCTCTCAGTTTACCAGAGCTCCCCCCACCCAGCAAGTGGGAAAACAACAAATGGGGTGTCAAACCACAGACACAGACAGACACACACACACACACACACACACACACACACACACACACACACACACACACACTGAAAGACGGCCCCCCAGTCAGACCATTCCCAAACCCTGGTGGTCAGATAATCTGACATGTAGACAGACAGGACAAGGTGTTGGTTAGCCCTCTTCCTTCCTACTAATCCACTAGAGAATAGAATAGAATAGAATAGAATAGAATAGAATAGAATACCAAAAGCACACAGAAGCAGGAGCTTTACAACAGAAACATGGTCATGATTCGATAAAGTTTTATGCTGTTGATTCTTAATGGACTAATGATGAAGATTCATTTGATGAAGATCCATAGAATGAAAACTGATACTGGAAGGTCTTCATACTTCATACATCACCTTGTTGTCACGTTATACTGTTCATCTTGTGTGTAGTATTACAGTATTGGTACATCTTTGATGACAGTAGCGTTCCCTAGTGATTTGGTGTCTTTGATTTGGTCTAGTTTTTCTTTTTGTCTGTCTTGCGTCATGATGGACATGATGGACACCACTGCATGCTTTTTGCCTTTCGTAACACGTATACAGGGTTTTGTCGTGACAGGAATGCTCACTGTACACTTTCTGCTACTTCACAACAACTGAGGGTGAAAACCTTTCGCTCACTGCTCTTTCAATCATCCGACTAGTAGGAGATGACCGTGTACAATCAGTTTAGATGGAAATCATTGGTTTGATTTGATGATGAACATTTTATTTTAAACTGCAAGAAATGACGAGAGCAGATGTGATGCTGATGAACCTCATCTGACACGGCTGGTTTTATTTTGCGTGCTATATGTGATGTTGAGCCCATAATTAGGAGGATTAAATATCAGAGTTTCACACTTTTGTTGTGATAATAGAGGCAGAGCGACGAGGGCTTCCTCAGGGTCCTCTGGCGTCCTGAGGTTATTAAAGTGGATCCCCCAGGCGTCCTGGAGGGTCTGAGGGATCCACAGCAGAGGCAGAGCCGTTCATGTCTGATGTTTATTGATCTTGAGTTGTCTTGGTTGTCAAAACAGAAAGTTCAGATTATTCACTTATATTGAGGATATTTTGTGTCTGAGATTGAAGTGAGTGGCCACCCACACTGACCACCACCCGGGGGGGACAGCTCAGGGACACCTTTGTCTGTGTGTTTGTATATGTGCCCATGTGACTGTGTGTCAGTAAAAGTGTGTGTGTGTGTGTGTGTGTTGTGGCACCTCAGGGGAATTGTCAGGTGTCACATCTGTGGGCAAATTCCTGGCGCAGATCCTGCAGCGTGTGTGATGCATCACGTCCAAACAGCACTATGCTCTATAGTAGAGACTAGAACCAGCTGTGCCTCAAACACTCGCCCGTCTCAAACCGTCAAGATGCTTCTCTGTTTTTGGATTCGATCATCTCCAGTGTTTCCTGACTCCAGATAGCTGATCACTCTTATGAAGGTAATTGTTGTTTTTAATGCAGGTATGCCCCCAAACTGGAGCCTGGGATCGGTGAATCAGACAGATCTGGTTTTAGCGTTGTGCCAGTGCAAGAGAAAGGAGCTTTGTTCTTGTTGCATCTCATCCAGTCCCACCGAGTTTAGTGAAAACAAAGTGAAACTTGATGACTCCACGCTCCACACTGCTGTAGGAACGTATCGGTGTGTACTGGACGCTAACGTGACACTTTCTATCTGTTGGAGATGTAAAACTGCACAAGATTGTTTGGCTGATTGTATTTTTTATTCTTTATTTTGATAGCTGACAGTGAAGAGAGACTGGAAAGCTTGGGAGGGAGGAGGGATGACATGTGACAAAGGTCCTGGGCCGGACTCAAACCCAGGCATCCATAGGAAAGCACAATCCAAGCAGAGATCTCATATTTCTACCTTTCATGTCTCAGAGACACAAATGATCTCTTTTTAGCACTAAGATGAGACTAAAGGCGTTTTCTCCTGTTTTCTCAAATTCAACTCGGGAGATGAAATATGATCATGAGCTCAGAGGAAGACCTCAGAGAAGACTCAACACTGTTGCATCTTCCTGTTTCCTCCACGGGGCCAGCAGCCAGACAGGAGGAGTGATAGCATCTTCACACTGATCTCATCAAGTCTCAAAACCCTTTCTCCCTTGTGTCCTGGTGGCTCAGCGGTTTAAGGCTCAACAGCAACGTCCTGGGTTTGAATCCGGCCCAGTGCCATGTTCTGTGTGTGTGTGTGTGTGTGTGTGTGTGTGTGTGTTTGCTTAAACCCCAGGAGAGTAGACGGCCTCTCATTCTTCTTCTGTGCTTATAATCTCTTCCTCTCTCTCTGGAAGCTGTCAGATGGTCCCAAGCAAACTTTTGTCCTCCTCTGTCAGTGTGTGTGTGTGTGTGTGTGTGTGTGTGTGTGTGTGTGTGTGTCTACTCAGTATTCCATCTCAATACACACTCTCTTAAATCCTAAATGGTTCCTGTCACACAAGAAGAGGCCGTCCTCTTCCTGTTAAGGAGACACCGGAATGGTTTTCTCTTCCTTAACAGTCTTCGACTTGAATCCACTTGGATCAGTTGTCCTGATCTCTCTCTCTCTCTCTCTCTCTCTCTCTCTCTCTCTCTTTCTCTCTATCAGAAAATGTTCCACTGATCTAAAACATCAACGGTAACC
>JAXDDX010000316.1:0-75000 GCA_034670405.1 Hoplostethus atlanticus | reverse complement strand
GCGGATGTGTTTGAAGTGCTGAGGGCCGAGGAGGGGATGTTTTGGGTTGTGTGTGTGTGTGTGTGTGTGTGTGTGTGTGTGTGATAGCTAACAGCGAAGGGCAGGTACCTACATGCCCTCCTCTTTGTCTCCTCCAGCAAAACACTTCAAACCGCGATCTACTCCTGGTGGGTCCTCTCCCTCTTCCTCTCTCTCCCTCTCTCTCTCTCTCTCTCTCTCTCTCTCTCTCTTCTCTCTCTCTCCCCTTTCCTTTCACCGCCTTCCCTTTGCGGATCTCGCCAACTTTGAAGTCTGCTGCCGTCCGGAAGAGGACGAGGAGACACAAAGAGACAGGAGGCCGCTGTGTCTGTTTCCATCTTTGTCTCTCAGCCTCACTGTAGTGTTCCTCACTGTGGTGTTCCTCACTGTGGTGTTCCTCACTGTGGTGTTCTTCACTGTGGTGTTCCTCACTGTGGTGTTCTTCACTGTGGTGTTCCTCACTGTGGTGTTCTTCACTGTGGTGTTCTTCACTGTGGTGTTCCTCACTGTGGTGTTCTTCTCTGTGGTGTTCCTCACTGTGGTGTTCCTCACTGTGGTGTTCCTCACTGTAGTGTTTTTCACTGTGGTGTTCCTCACTGTGGTGTTCCTCACTGTGGTGTTCCTCACTGTAGTGTTTTTCACTGTGGTGTTCTTCACTGTAGTGTTCTTCTCTGTGGTGTTCCTCACTGTGGTGTTCCTCACTGTGGTGTTCCTCACTGTGGTGTTCTTCACTGTGGTGTTCCTCACTGTGGTGTTCCTCACTGTGGTGTTCCTCACTGTGGTGTTCCTCACTGCTCTTCCCAGAGATCACCTGTCAATCAAACAGTGTGTCCAGTACTGTGACGTCTTCCTCCTTGGATTCTCTGTTGATGGAGTTTGAGTTCCTGTAGGTGGCGCTCTTTTCTTTGTCTGTTCAGCCACGGTGGCTATCGCTGCTCATGCTAACTACCCAGTTCTTCTTCTGTTGAAACGTGTATCAGTAACAAACAACATCAAACAAGTCAAATCTCTGTGTGCACATAATCCTATAGTGATGAACTGCTGGGGCCTTGCAGCTTCCTATCCTTTTGTTGCATGGCTGAAACAAGGTGTTCTTTGTTTCCTGTGTGTGTGTGTGTGTGTGTGTGTGTGTGTGTGTGAGGTATGCAGGGGGCCAGGTAAAGGGGGTACAGGCGCAGTACGTATGAGGGGCTCACATCCATTCATGTTAAGATGGTTGTTTGGCGAGTCGTAACACGCTGCATCAGGTACAGCAACACGACGTATGAACTACCGCCTCCTTTATATTGAGTTAGCAGCAAGACGATCAACTCAGACGACGACGCTCTGTCCAAACTTTATTCGTACATTTCTTTTAACAAAAACACACAGAAAACAAAGACAGAGGGACGAAGACAACACGACCCTGCACCGTCGAGTTCGGAGTCTCAGAGACACGATATTTCATTTCGATTTGCAATATTGAAACCGACGTTGCATCGCTGAAACCTCCTTTACATTCCCACCAATCATTTTGCAGTTGGATCTTTTAACATTTACTGGTTTTAAGTTAAAAATACAAACTCACAAAACACCCCGAACAAGAAGACGTGACAGTAGAGGTTGTCACGGTGACGTGGTTTCGAGGGATGGTGGTTGAGGACCTCAAGGTTGGCGAGCATGGAGGTGTTGGTACCTCGTAGCATCAGGACTATTTCTTCCTGATTGGATTCTGCAGCAGCTTGTGTTCGGTCAGGACGAGGCTGAAGCTGGCTCTGGATCAGTTTGTGTGGAGGCCCCATCCTGACCTGCTGATCCCATCGTCTTCTCAAGCCAACATGGGATAAGGAGCTTCTTGTCAAAAAGAGAGCGCTGGATAAGAGCCAACATGACTTCACTGTGTGTGTGTGTGTGTGTGTGTGTGTGTGTGTGTGTGTGTGAAAGAGGGTGAATATGTATATGTAGAAAAAAGAGAGAAAGAGCAAGTCAAAGACAAAAAGAAGCACAGAGAAAGAAAGAATATGAGTGTGTGTGTGTGTGTGTGTGTGTCTTAAAAGATCATCCTGAGAAATGTCAGTAAAGATATATCTAATGTTCCTCAGATGAAGGAGGATATTTTTTTTTAATGCCACTTACGATAGAACATGAGACAACCAATCAGAATTGAGTCTGCGCGACGGGGCTGAGTCCTCGTCGTGAAAACATCGACACCTTTTAAGGCCTCGAGTTGAGACGTCGGATGTCTTCTTCAGGACGCTGCTGTATGTACATATTAGTACTGTTCTTCTTCTATGTGAGTTATTGTTGTATGTCAGGGTCACCAGGTGTTTCAGGCTAATATCACCCTGAAGACACGTAATGAAACTGAAACTACAGACTGACTGGAGGAACTCAGAGCCTCTCTCTCTCCTCCTTCCTCCTCTCTCGTTCTCTCTCTCCCTCTATTCTCTCTGTACAGACCAACATATTCTCTACCTCTGTGTCTTTATCGCTGATGCAAAGAGAGTAAAGGGCAGATAAACGGCGAACTGACTTCGAGCTCAGAGTCGGACCACCATGACTGAAAACAACCGGCGCTGACTCCAGATGTCGGTCCTTCCCGTCTCTCTGAGTTCGGCTTCACCAGCTGAGATGTTGACGCGAGACCGGTTTGAACTTCAATACCCAGAAATCCTGTAACTGTCTGTGATGCTTCAGACCGAAGAGACCGAAGAGACGAAACAGGAGGTCTAACGTTGGTGGAGTCCATCTTCCTCTGGACGGGGGGCTCTGTTAAGGTTCGACTCAACACAACCTCTGCATCGAGAAGATTTATTTGGGCAAACAGGATGAATCGATGGCATCTCAGTTAGTGAGCTTTACCAAACCCAAATGCATCATGGGTATATATCAGCGTATATGAAGTCATTTCTAAATGACCCGTTCCCCCTGGGAGATCAGGAGGATTTACATCCTGTCGCACGTTTTTCCCACGCTGGGCAGGTAGGAGGACAGCAATCTGACTGTAATCAGGAAGAGATGTAATGAAAGGCTGAACAGAAAGACTGGCCTGTCATTTAACCAGAGAGAGAGAGAGAGAGAGAGAGAGAGAGAGAGATGAGGTAGGAGAGAAAGGAAAGGGAATGGGAGGGAGAAGAAGTGGATGGATGGAGACTGAAGGAGATGAAGCAAGAGGGAGGAATGGGAGAAAGAGAGGGATAGGTTGGGAGGGTAAGGGAGGATAGAGGAGGTGGGAGGAAGGAGGTGAGGTCCTTGGCATCTACCACCTCACCTGAGACAGAGGACGTGTGGGAACGAGGCAGTAACCGCTGTGTCGAGTAACGACCGCCGTCCCTCCCAGGCCGTCGCCTCGCCCTGTCATTCCCAGCTTGACCCTCGTTTCATCTGCTGATTGAGTCCTTGAGAGCCAGATGGTACCGGGAGCAGCAGCAAGGCCTCCCCATCATCCCTCCCCATCATCCCTCCCCATCATCCCCTCCGACCTCCTACAGCTGCTGTGAGGCCGCAACAGAGAAGAAGGTCTCACGCCGGCTAACCGAGACCCTGTGGATTCACTCTGTCAGGTTTGGAAACATCCCCGTTCCAGGCGTCACAGACCGGCCGGGTTGGGAAACATGAGTGTGCAGTTCACTGACATCACTTTGCAGGATTTCTGGGTATTGAAGTTCAAACAGTTCGGCACCACAGACAGGCAAAGTTGGCAAGAGCAGCTTTTCAGGAATGATGATAACCTAAATCCTTGGCTGACCAAACGATAGAACTTTTACCGACCGGATACTGAAAAAGATTTGTTTAATGCATCTGTGGTGTTTTGGAAATGAGCTCTCCACTTTTCTGCCTTGCCACTTCCAGAAACCGTTCAGAGCCTGCTTCCACTTCCAACCAGATCTGAAGAGCCACATTAGTCCACATTAAGACCCTCAGCTGGTTTCTGTTCAACTTGTTGATCCAAGATGCTCTTTGTCTCATTCACGGGGTCTCATACTTCGGACCTTCCCAGTACAACCAGTGCCTCATTACTCAGTCTACTGGAGTTGGGGGTTAAGTGGCACCTTCATGCTCTCAAATGGCCAATACAAGTTTAAATCAAGCACACTGAACTCCTCCAGCTCAGCACCAGGTACTCACTCTCTGGTGGGTTGTAATCCAGCGTATGACCTCTGTACTGTCTAACCTGATGGGACAGTAAGATAATGTCTTGCTCAAGGGCACCTGAAGGGAGAGGAGAGTGTTACTCCTTCACTTTCCTCATTCTGATCTTCGGAGGCGGCCTGTTGATTCCAACCTGCATCCACCTGGCCGCCATCTCTTACCTCTGACATCAGGACAACACAACAAAGACAAGAATAATGGGAAGGTGGGAAATAGGAAATATATGGGAAATTAAGGTTTGAGTCCCATATACTGGAAGTCTGTTTCTGTTTAGTTGAAAGGGTTTTATTCTAAAACCTTTTGCATCAACTACCCTTCTCCGTTCTCTCCACTGGCTCCCTGTAGCAGCTCATCCAGTTCAAGACCCTGGTGCTAGCCTATAGGGCAGTGAAAGGAACAGCTCCTTCTTACCTCCAGGCTATGGTCAAGCCTTACACCCCCGCCCGACCACTTCGCTCTGCTGCCTCGAGGCGACTGGTTGCCCCGTCACTCAGAGGCCCTGCGGCCGATCTACACGGTCACGGCTCTTCTCTGTTCTGGCCCCGCAGTGGTGGAATGAACTCCCCACTGATGTCAGGACAGCAGAGTCGCTGCCCATCTTTCGCCGCAGGCTGAAAACCCACCTCTTCAAGAAACACCACCCTGACTCTTCCTCTTAGCCTTGCCTATTTGTCGTCAATTATGTGTCTGAGCTCTTGTTTATTGGCTCTTGTTCATTTGATACACTTATTTGTCTTAGCTCTTGTTTATTTGATTCTCTTATTTGTCTCATTTGTTTAAGATAAAGTAGGTTGCTAACTTATTGCACTCTTACCTTAACACTAGTTATGCTCTTAGTTGCTTGTTTAGGAAGGAAATGCACTTACGATTTCTGGTGACTAGTAGTTTTCTTGCCTACCTATGTTGAATGCACTTATTGTAAGTTGCTTTGGATAAAAGCGTCTGCTAAATGACTGTAATGTAATGTAATGTAATGCATCCAGTTTGGGGAAGAAACAGTAAATTCACCAGTCACACAAAACACAAACACACACACACACACACACACACACACACACACACACAGAGCTCACCAGGATTTACTTTCATGCCTGCAGTGATTTTGGAAAAGCAGGAATTAGATTTTTCAGGTTTGAAAACATGAAAATGTTTCATGTCTTGTCACATGCTGCCCTCTACTGGTGAGAATAATCCACTACCACTGGGCGGAGGAGGCCCGGCTTCACCCTGGGAGCTGGAAGCAGCTCATAACGCTCAGGATGACCTGAGAGATAAAATGACCTCTGATCAAAACAGCTAGTGAGAGAATTCAAGAACTGAGACGCAGATTTGATTCAATTTATTTAATCAAATTTCTGCCACAACGTCTTTTATTGCTTATACATCTATAGATGTATATCTATATATTTTTGTGTGTATATCTAGATATCTGACTAAAGTAATGAAATCCTCTTCCATTTATTGAGCTGATTTATTTTACTAGTAGCTCGTCATCACAGTCATATTTTCTGACCTCATCCTCTATTTTGTTACCCCAGTTATTTCAGAAGTCTCATCTGAACATCACTTTCTCTACACTAAAACAAACTCAACGTTTCAGCTTCAATCATTTAGTTTCACTAACTGTTCAGATATTTAAGACTTTCTGGGTCCCTGGTGACCAGTACAGGGTGTTTCCCAATGCATGCTGGGATAGGCCCAAACAATGTGATGAAACCTGCTGTGTTCATAAGCTACAGGTATGAACGGTGTGTTTCTGGTGTGATCCTGTTAACTGAAGACATTTAGGCCTCTTTATTTGTAGAAGCCAAACAGAAACATGAAGCTTGACTGATGTCAATATGAACCAAACTCAAACCTGAATCGTTGCTTTGCCTGTCAGAAGCATTTGGATGACATTCACTCCACTGCAATCCTTATTGTCCACTTCATGTTTTCTCACTAGCAACACTACTGCAGCGCTACCTCGAACCTGTCTGGCAGCCGAGTGGATGCAAGGTGCTTTTCACCAGCATGGCCGTGGGCGTCGTTGCCCCCAACCCAATTTAACTTGAGAGATCCTTCACCCCCCCGCTGCCAGTCCACTGTGATGCAGATTGGGTCTACTGAGCAGTGAAAAGTGGGCAGGAGAACACAAAGGAGAGGAGGTGGTAATGGAGAGGTGGAGGGTAGGAGCGAGGAGGCATGACTTTTGAGTCACATTACTGACCGGCAGCTGATTGGTAATGTGTTTTCCTCCAGAGCGAGCAGGAGTCTCCACTATTTCAACCTTTAACTTCCAGTTCGTCACTCCACAGGTCAGGTAACGTCACGCTGGGCCAAGTTAAAAAAGCAGTCCCTCCAGGATGTTGCAAGAATTAACGCAAGTTCAACTAACTGCCGCAATACTTGCAAGAGCTTGCAGTTTTGCCAAAACCCGCAATATTCCCGCATAAAACGGTCAAATTGGCACAATGCTTCCACATTAACACTCCTACATGTTACATTAACACTCCTACATGTTACATTAACACTCCTACATGTTACATTAACACTCCTACATGTTCGGGAGGTTTTTTTTTTTAAATTTAAATATGCAATTTGCACCATTTGCTTTCTTGTTATCATGAGCCTTTGATATGGTTACACACGAGGACAATGTCGGAGTGGCCAGTCGGGACGAATCCCGGTGGGTCTTTGGGCCGGTTGGACGGGCCGCGCCGCGGTGCAGCCTAATCATCTTATAAAAACTGTTCAGGTTGATTTGCTGCTAACAGGCTGGTGGCTAGTTAGATGTGACTAGTCCGGTGGCTAGTTAGATGTGACTAGTCCGGTGACTAGTTAGATGTCGTTCTCCGCTCCGGACCTCTCTCTCCTTTCCTCTGAGTCAAACTGGCAGCACTGACAGATTAGAGCGGGACGGGAACGTGACGGGACAACTAATGATGTGATGGTGTTACACCGTTTACACAGCGACTGCATTAGTGGTGTAGAAAACATTAATTTTATTACTTCACATCAATATTTTGTAAAGCATGCAAGTTGGCTATAAGGTAGCACCGGACACACACCACCCCCCACTATCGGCACAGACCAACCACTCCCACTCGCCTTCTTCTATGTCTTCAGTAAAATGAACTACAAACCGCTCACTCCGCCACCTACTGGCAGGTGTAATAAACCTGGAACTGACCAAATAACTACATGCCACAGTATATTATTAAACAAAACATTGAAGGGATTGGGCAGGTATTAAAAAAATATTTTTACAGGCGCTACAATGGCAAACTGTAGATATGCTGCATTGCAGCCTAAAGGGAAAACAAACAAAAACAATGTAAAGAAAACTAGAATTAAAAAGGAATGAAAGACAAAGAAAGGCACTAGACAGAGATCATGTGTAGTAAAACTAGTTTTCAGCCGGCGGCCCCAGGAAGGTATTAATGTGTGACGATTACTCTACTACTTTAAAAAACAACTTAAAAAACAGAGTGGACAGTTTACAATGTTTTGGGGAGGATGGGGGGCTCGAATTTTTCATCAATTCCTGCTGTTTTACTACAAGATAACATGACAAATATCGCAAATTGCATCGCAATTTTGATAAAAGCCGCTGCAAATTCAATCATTTTGGGCCGCAATAATCAGAAAAAAAACTGTCCCAGTAAAGTGAAATGTTGCTTCAACACTAAACACAAACACAGTGGGATTGTTTCTGAATGCATCTACAGGTGAGCAGGAAATGAGAAAAGACCACAACGGCTGCTGCTGTTTCTTCCATTTTGTTTATTTTACAAAGTTTCCACAGCGCCGAGTCCACTTAGAAGCTCCTGTGGAAGAGAAAGATGAAGCCATTAGCCTGTAGGAAGAACACCACCAGTAGCGTCACCTCTCTGAGGCGACCCATTTGAAAAGATACCGAGGGGTTGGACAGTTTAAGGGAAACAGTCAAGCCTTTAATCTGTGTGAAGCGGTGCTGCGTTACATATCCCTGCAGGCTGGAGGGTCTGATGGCGACCAGTCCTCACCTCCTTCTCCTTCTCAGGGTTCTTACATAATTTTGCAAATCAAATTCCAACAATATTCCACGGCGTACACAACTAATGGGACTGTTTGTCTGCTTTTGTTTTAAGGTTGTAAGGAGTTGTAAAGTCTTGTTTTAGGCAGAGACGAAAGCATTTGGGGTTTCATAGTAACACCACAAGGTATGCCCTCTATTGATGCCCCCCCCTAAGCTGCACCTCTTCTATACCAATAGTCACAGTGACGAATGGGCGGTACCGCAATAGTTGAGTCTGAGTTTAGGTTCTTACTTTGAGACGACGCTGTCGTTCTTCGCCAGCCTCAGCAGGGAGTCGTCAGCCTCACCCTGTGGAGGAAAATCATTACTCAACCTTTATTGAACCATGCAGGCAGATTAATAATCTATAATCAAGTCTTAGTCATATTGACGAACATGTCTCATGAGGGCAAAATCACATTAGGCAGACTGGATGACCAGAGAGCCGTGAGACAGAAAACCTACAGAGACGGCAGCAAACAGCACTGAGGGAAGCAGTGGGCATTAAGGAAGACGATGTAAGAGTTGAGTTTCCAACAGCATCAGAACCAAGACAACACACATCCAGCCTGGTCAGTTTTCAGTGTTTCAAGACTTCAAGAAGTAAAGCAACCAAACCGAACAAACTGCAGCAAGTATTTCTAGTCAATTGTGCAGAAGCGTATTAGTGTGACCAGTGAAAAGCAGAGACTCAACTGAAACAAGTATACACGTACCATTCTACGGATGGCGCCGCAGATGGCGTAGGTCTTGAACTGACCGTTGAAGCGACCAGTCACCTTGTCAACCTGCAGAAGACAGAAAACTGGGATAAGATCAACATGAACTCCAAAACAACTGGTGCCTCCCGGTATTTGTGACAACACTTGTTGCTGCAAAACACTTTTGAGTCAACCGTTTCTGAAAATATCGCAAAATACTGCAAATAGTATAAACATCAATTTTAACTCAAAAGTCAAATAAAATATAGCAGAGCAAACCACCACTGACCTTGGAATTCACTACAAAGCAACTTTGGATCTCCAAGTATTGGAAAACATCACACCGTATTGAAGTGTTTCAGCTACAAAGTGTGGGAATCCATGATGCCCACCAACCTCTGACACTCAGATTGGACCACTAGTTTGATTCATAGTGAACTCAAATGTCTACATGACAACCATAATACAATAGTGAGGAAATTCTCTCAGCACAACTGAGTGTCCTACTGAAGGTGATGTGAAATCCCACATATTTGAGAAGCTAGATTTCAAATGTTATATCAAAGAGTGTGTGGGTCCAGATTTCGTCAGGTGCATGACTCACTGCTACGAGGCGTCCTTTTACTTTAAGCAGTAATAAGCAGAGATCAGTTGAAGTCTTACCTCAGCAATGTTGATCTGGATGGAGGCATGGTCCTTGGCTCCAATGATTCTGTTGCTAGCAGAGCTGCAAGTCAAGACATTATTTGATTACTTGTGAGGTCATTGTTCACACCAATCAGTCTCGCGGAGGTATACATAAAACTATTAATTAATCCTATTGGCACATATCTGCTGAAATCAGTATGATCCATCTCATCTCATCTCATCATCGTTTATCGCCACACAATATTGTCCAAGACTGAAGGTCCACTCACCATTTGCGTGGGACGTACAAGTCCACGAATTCACCAGCGTCGTTCTGCATGTTTCACGGTTGGATTGATGGTCGCCTACAGGATCTAAGGGGGGTAAAGGTACAACATTTAACTGGAAAGTACCAACGCGATAATCATATTGACAGATACCTCACGAAGCTAGCTAGCAAGTGGTACGAAACCACGTTAAATAGCCATGCCCAACTGACACGATTTTCCAGATACAATATCAGTCTATGAAAACGTAACCCTGTCATATTTGTGAGCCTACCTATAAAACATCATGTATTAGCCCATTAGCCAGCTAGCATCGCCGAGTTACGTGCCGAGCGCACATCATGCCCCGCATGTGGCGCTTCAGCGGAGCTTTAGACAATCCAGCATACCAACAAACATTTAACATTTACACACACATTTTAGCAACACACCCAAGACCAAACATACCCTATAGCTAGAGGGACAGCTTAACTTTGTAAAAAAACACAAAAATGTTTGTTATATCTGGTTATAGTGTAATATTTCCACATTGTAAGGCGAGAGCTCATGCGAAACTCACCGTATACGACTAATGGCCGACGGGAAAGGAATTGGCTCTGACCCGGAAGGAAATAGACTCCCTGCGCTATAAGTACTTCCTGTTTACGCTTGGCTACTAATTGTTTTTGTCGCCACCTGCTGGATTTTATGTTTACTACAATAAGGAAACGGAAAGGAAATCTACAGTAAGATGATATCACAACTCACAGTGGTGTGTGATCAAGGATGTATTGAGGGTAAACCCACCTGAACTCTTACCTTTTTACCACATTTTTAATCTGACATAAATCTTTATGATATGAAATTCATGATATACAATATGGTAGATACTGTCAAACGGTGTATAAGAGGTCTTTTAGGGAGTAATTATTTTTGTTTATATTGGTGGTTTATATTGGTGGTTTATATTTTTATATATTGGAGGTCAGAGTTTACCCACCTGTATTTTACCAATACATCACTGTAAATGATACATAAAATATACATTACATTACATTACATTACAGGCATTTAGCAGACGCTTTTATCCAAAGCGACTTACAATAAGTGCATTCAACATAGGTAGGCAAGAAAACTACTAGTCACCAGAAATCGTAAGTGCATTTCCTTCCTAAACAAGCAACTAAGAGCATAACTAGTGTTAAGGTAAGAGTGCAATAAGTTAGCAACCTACTTTATCTTAAACAAATGAGACAAATAAGTGAATCAAATAAACAAGAGCTAAGACAAATAAGTGTATCAAATAAACAAGAGCCAAAAAACAAGAGCTCATACAAATAATTGACGACAAATAGGCAAGGCTAAGAGGAAGGGTCAGGGTAGTGTTTCCTGAAGAGGTGGGTTTAAAGCCTGCGGCGAAAGATGGGCAGCGACTCTGCTGTCCTGACATCAGTGGGGAGTTCATTCCACCACTGTGGGGCCAGAACAGAGAAAAGCCGTGACCGTGTAGAACGACCGTAGGGCCCTCTGAGCGACGGGGCAACCAGTCGCCTCGAGGCAGCAGAGTGAAGTGGTCGGGCGGGGGTGTAAGGCTTGACCATAGCCTGGAGGTAAGAAGGAGCTGTTCCTTTCACTGCCCTATAGGCTAGCACCAGGGTCTTGAACTGGATGCGAGCTGCTACAGGGAGCCAGTGTAGAGAACGGAGAAGGGTAGTTGTATGGGAGAACTTGGTGCGGTTGAACACCAGACGAGCTGCAGCTTTCTGAACAAGCTCCAGATGTCTGATGGCAGACGCCGGGGCACCAGCAAGGAGGGAGTTGCAGTAGTCCAGGCGGGAGATGACAAGAGCCTGGATGAGCACCTGCGCTGCCTTGTCAGTGAGGAAGGGGCGAATCCTCCTGATGGTGTAGAGGAGGAATCTGCAGGAGCGTGTCACTGATGCGATGTTTGCCGAGAACGACACTTGGTCGTCCAGGGTCACACCCAGATTCCTCGCAGTCCGAGTTGACGTCACCACAGCATTATCAATGGTGATGGCCAGGTCTCGGTGCGGACAGCCCTTCCCCGGGAGGAACACCAGCTCAGTCTTGTCCAGGTTGAGCTTCAGGTGGTGCATCGACATCCACTCCGAGATGTCTGCCAGACACGCAGCAATGCGTGCCTCCACTTGTGTGTCAGAGGGGGGAAAGGATCAGCTGGGTGTCATCTGCATAGCAGTGGTAGGAAAAGTCATGTGAGTGGATAACAGAACCAAGAGATGTTTTGTAGAGGGAAAAAAGGAGAGGACCTAGAACCGAGCCTTGCGGAACCCCAGTAGTGAGCCTGCGTGGTTCTGACACAGACCCTCTCAGCGTCACCTGGTAGGAGCGATCCGTTAGGTAGGATGCAAACATGGAGAGTGCAGAGCCTGAGACACCCATCCCCTCAAGGGTGGAGAGGAGGATCTGGTGGTTCACCGTGTCAAACGCTGCAGACAGGTCCAGGAGTATCAGGACAGAGGAGAGAGAGTTCGCTCTAGCGGCATGGAGCGACTCCGTCACTGCCAGGAGGGCAGTCTCAGTCGAGTGACCCACCTTGAACCCAGACTGGTGGGGATCCAAGAGGTTGTTCTGGTGGAGGTACAAGGACAGTTGAATGAAGACAGCACGTTCAAGAGTTTTTGATAGGAAGGGTAGAAGGGAAACCGGTCTGTAGTTCTTGACCTCAGAGGGGTCAAGTGTTGGTTTCTTCAGAAGGGGGGTGACTCTGGCAGTCTTGAAAGCAGAGGGAAAGCATCCAGACACCAGAGACGTGTTGATGAGGTGGGTCAGGAAGGGAAGGAGTTCAGGTGCAGTAGACTGAAGCAGAGTGGATGGGACCGGGTCAAGGGAGCATGTGGTGGGGCGGCTAGATGTAACAAGGTGAAGGACCTCGTTTGGGGAGAGGGGAGAAAAATGGGATAGGGAGGGAAAAGGTGGAGAGGGTGGTAGAGAGGGATGGGTGGAAGGCAGACAGGTGTGGTTGGTGCGCAGGGCACCAGCCGGGGGGTGAGGGAAGGAGGATCGGATATCGTTGACCTTCTTGTCAAAGAAGTTGGCGAAGTCGTCAGGGCGGAGGGAGGAACACCTTTTGGTTATGGGATAGTCTAAAATAAGCTAAGCTAAGCTAGGCTAAGATGAGATGAGATGAGATGAGATGAGATGAGATGAGATGAGATAAGATGAAACTTCATCAGGGAAAAGAAAAATAGAATAGAAGCATGCAAATAGAATATTAAAAACAGTAGAAACATATAATAAGAACAGTAAAAAAAAAAGGAAGGCAATAAAATTAAATATAAACAGGATGGGAAAGAGTACAGTTTACTGTATTTATATATATGGATTTACTTACTGCCGATCTCTAGCCTGACAGAGGAGTACAAGTGTGCCAAGGTGAGATTGGAAATGACTCCGACCCAGTCAAAGGATCCACAACACAGGCAGCACTTAGACATATACCCCTTTCACACCAGGCAGGGTCCTTCATGGGTAGTGTAGCGTAGTGTCAACGTCGTGTCACAGGCAAAACAGGGGCCGTGGGGGAATTGGGAAAGTGTAGAAAAGAGAAGTTTGAAGTGGAGAGAGTTGTGGAGCATGGAGGTTTATTATAGGGGCTACTGATGATGTGTGGACGGGTGAGGATGCTGCCTGCCCGGTGTGCTCCAGCGTATGTACACTTAGGCATAAACATAATATTTCCCAAGGGTGATACACATGGCGTCATAACCAGGTGATGAAATGTTTGGCAGCAGCACTCGAGGAGAAACCCCTCGAGGTAAATTCTTCAGCTGTTGACAGGGAGGATCAACAAATTGGCTTTGTACGTGAGGGAGAAAGGGTTAGGATAAGGGCACGTAGCAGTGATCCAGGACCGCTAGGAGTGGGCGGAGAATGAAGGTAGACTTGTTTGAAGACCGAGAGGAAGAGATCTGGATAACAACAGATCCAGAGACAGTTTCTAACTCCAGGCCATAAGACTGCTGAACTTTTTGTTTCTATTTAATTGTTACTGTACATTGTTACTTTTATTCAGGAGAGTCGAAGTCGAGGCATTTCATTGCCAGCAACCAAGACTGTGTGTACCGTTACTGTGCATTTGATAAATTAACTTTGAACTTGAACTAACCCAGAGACCTGCCAGAAACGGAGTCCACTGTGGCGGATAACCCGCTCCGGTCTCTAGAAGCAGCCCATGAAGGAGTCCGACCCAGGCACGTTGGGCATCTTCACCTGCAAAGGATCTCAGGTGCAGTCGGCCTCCTATTGTATTCGCTGATCCGCCTTTCATCAACTTCCCACGTCTTACTACTGACGCAGACATAGTTACCGCTGCCAAAGTCAGACCCAGGATGCAAAGTCATTAGTCAGCAGTATCACAACTGTAGACAATTCAATCCTCTGAACCCCACATGCGTGGGCAGGTTTTTGGCCGAAATGAAACCATTTGTCAGCTAGATGCTGTAAAAAGCTAAAAATGCTGTGAACTTTCATGCAACGGGAGATCCGGTATCGGTCAAGGCTCTTGGTCGGCTCTTGTCCTTCCTCTTGCTCTTCCAAAGTAATGGAGTGATGCCAGGAAGGGGAGCAACATCTTCTTTGTGATGGGAAACAACGGGTTCATGGGAAATGTGGTCTTAAATTTGAGAAACAGGAAGCACCTTTAAAATCTTCATCTGATAGATGGATGGATAGATAGATAGATGATGGATGGATAGATAGATAATGGATGGATGGATAGATAGATAGATAGATAGATAGATGGATAGATAGATGGATGGATGGACAGATAGATGATTCAAGATTCAAGATTCAAGATTCAAGAAGTTTATTTGTCACATACACACACAAGGTGTGCAGTGAAATGTAAAGTGGCAATGCTCAGCAGAAATGTGCAAAGGGCAAATAACAGGTTCACACTATTTACAATAAAAAAAAAAACACAATATTTACAATGTCACAGTAAGAGCTCTATATAAAAAACAACACAATATTTACAATAAGAGCACTTTATAAAAATATAGTAAAAAAGGGAAATTGTATGTATAATATAATATAAATTATAAATTATGTGTAGTCTTTACCTAAGTGTGTGTGTGCATAAGAGGGCAGTGTGTGTGTCTTGGTGGGGGCCCTGGTGAGGTCAGAGTTCACAGTCCTGATGGCCTGAGGAAAGAAACTCCGTCTCAGTCTCTCTGTTTTGGCAGCGTGACTACGGAGGCGCTTGCCTGACCGCAGCAGCTGAAACAGTCCGTTGTTGGGGTGGTGAGGATCCTTCATGATCCTGCAGGCTCTGGTTCTGCACCTCCTGGTGTACAAGTCCTGCAGGGTGGGGAGTGTAGTTCCAATAGTGCGCTCAGCCGAACGCACTACTCTCTGCAGAGCCTTCCTGTCCTGAGCGGAGCTGTTGCCAAACCAGGCAGTGATGCTTCCTGTCAGGATGCTCTCTACAGCTCCAGAGTAGAAGGACTGAAGGATCCTCTGGGAGACTTTGAATTTCCTCAGCTGCCTGAGGTGGTAAAGGCGCTGCCTTGCCTTTCTCACCAGAGTGTCAGTGTGTGTGGACCATGTGAGATCTTCGGTGATGTTGACTCCCAGGTATTTATACCTGCTCACCCTCTCCACAGTAGTCCCATTAATCCCCAGTGGTGAGTACGTCCTCTGTTGTTGTGTCCTCCTAAAGTCCACAATCAGCTCCTTAGTTTTGGTGACATTCAGGAGGAGGCTGTTGTCCTGGCACCAGAGTGACAGGTCAGCCACTTCCTCCAGGTAGGCCTTCTCGTCGTTGTTGGAGATCAGGCCCACCACCACTGTGTCATCCGCAAACTTAATGATGGAGTTGGAGCTGAACCTGGCCACACAGTCATGTGTGTACAGGGAGTACAGTAGGGGGCTGAGGACGCAACCCTGGGGGGATCCTGTGTTCAGGGTGAGGGGGTTGGAGGTGTGTCTACCCACCCTGACCACCTGGGGCCTGGCGGTCAGGAAGTCCAGGATCCAGGCACACAGGGGGGTGTTCAGGCCCAGCTCAATCAACTTGCTAGCCAGTTTGGTGGGGACTATGGTATTGAAAGTTGAACTATAATCAATGAACAGGATGGATAGATGGATAGATAGATGGATAGATAGATAGATAGATAGATAGATAGATAGATGGATAGATGGATGGATGGATGGACAGACAGACAGATAGATGGATAGATAGAGTGATTGATTTGCCTTTAAGTGTAAAATCATGGAAACATGGTATGATTGCACATGATGCAAAAACAATTTATTCCACATTCCTATGAAATACAACATTGATAAAGATCCCTGATGACATGTTGACATGTTGACAAGATGACATGATCACATGTTGACATGACATGCTGACATGATGACATGATCACCTGTTGACATGACATGACATGCTGACATGATGACATGTTGACATGACATGTTGACATGATGACAAGATGACATGATCACATGTTGACATGATGACCTGTTGACATGACATGATGACATGTTGACATAACATGATGACATGACATGTTGACATGATGACATGTTCACGATAACATGACATGACATGTTGACATGATGACATGTTGACATGATAACATGATGACATGTTGACATGATGGCATGTTGACATGTTGACATGATGGCATGTTGACATGATGGCATGACATGTTGACATGATGAAACAATATTGATGTAAATATTACATATAATTCGAATTAGTCTAAAAATTCACACAATAAAGCTTTACTGTGACATGAACATGAACATTTTCAAAAAATATTCTTTAAAGAGGGCAAAATAAATATTAATAGATGAGTGCATTCCATCTTTATTTCACATTTTATTTCATAGTACTACTACTACTACTAGTACTGCTACTGGTAGTACTACCAGTAATGATAGTTACCTTATTGTGCAGTTGTTTGAGTTATTTCTTAATACAGGTACATCGGTCAATAGCACACAATATTACACACAATATTACTATGATTACTACCACAACAACTACTATTGTTACTACTACTACTACTACCACCACCACCATTACTACTACTACTACTACTACTACTACTACTACTGAAAATAATTCCTGCTATTTCAGTTTTTGACGCAGGTACATCCGACAGCCACATCTAAGGGACATTTGCACCAGACGATGGTGTTGTTCTTGGTGCGCGTCTGCTGGAAGACTGGGATCTGGATCAAGATGGGTTCGGCGGTCATGCCCGTCACACTGCAAGGCTGACAGACGGCCTCTTGGATGTTCTCGGGGTCTCTGCCCGCAACCGAATTTTTCCTGAAAGACGCAACAAAAATGAATAAGCTACCATGGATGAATGCAGATCCAAACAGGGAGGCGGATGGATAAGAAGGAAACTCACTTCAGGGTCCAGGGGGCTGCTGAGATATTGCCGATGATGATTGACATATGTTTGAAGCCTGTGTGGTGATTCTTGTGGGCCAGCTCACAGTCGCCATCACACACGTCGTCGTGGGGTGAAATGGTGGCGCAGTAAACTGTCGCCATCATTCCGAGTACCAGCTGGAATCACACATGACACACATCTCATCAGAGTCACAACACCAGGCATCGTAATCCGCTGGTGAAATCAGCGGGGGGTCACAGACTTCACGAGAGCCTCAGTTATATTCTTTGGTCATAACCTGTTCAACTTTCAAACTTTGTTCCTAGTAGACCACCATACATGCTCTCTGACTGTGAGCCAATCAAATCAAACCAAAACAATGGGTCTGTATCAAACAGGCTCCTGATTGGCTGCCTGTTTGATACAGACCCACAAAGTGGTAGCATCTAAATGTCTCCAGGTGTGAGGACAAAGAAAGGAGAGATCCAGGTTAAAACTCTGAATCTGAAGGGTGCATAACTCTGGAGAACGAAAGTAGAAAATGGAAAATGATTTTATTTACTGCAGCATTAGGAATTATCATACCAAAATAAAAGGTTAAATATGAAAATAGAAAAAGGGAAAAGATTAAATGGCAATATGAAAATGCAAAATAAAATAGAAGGCCCAAAGAGAAAAAAGCTTTACAAAGCTGAAAATGAAAATCCACGAAGTTAAACAACCATTTTATTTTTCACATTGTTGCCTCTCATTTCCATTTGGTTGTTTTTTATTTTTATTTTTATTTTCTGTATGTACATGAAGAGGCGTGGCACTTCCACCAGCCAACAGGAGCATGGAAGGAGGATGAATCAACAGTGCAGCCAGTCTTTCTTTTAACTGTATTTTCAACTTTTAGTTAATGCTCTACAATCTAGAAAAATGCAAAAACTTATGACAAATCAATAAAGCCAGAATTATATTTTTGACCAAATAATATCATGTCAGTCGTAAGTCATTACTCCACTTGTCTGTAATGGACAGGTGTGGAAGTTATGGTGGTAAATTATATCAGGTCCAGGGACTCTGGGTCGGGTGAGCTATCGGGACGCCTCGACCGTCCAAACAGCAAATGCAAAGACATAAAATATTTCTAGGTGGATAATCATGGAAACCAACCAGAAATGACTGTCCATCTCATGCCCACGTGAGACAAGAATGTTTTTGTGGACGGGGTTTTGTCCAAGTGAAGCTTTTAGGGAGAAAACAGGCAGAAGTTAAATTTGACTCTTTGCCTTTGAGATATTTTGTCTCCTATACAGTTAAACATTTGAGCAATATTTATATTCTATTTCCACCATTAGAAATAGAATTCTAATTTGTTTGCCATATGCTCTTATTCCTATTGACATTAACAGCTGCAGCCTCTCCCAGCATGCACTGGGCTGGATGGTCAGGACAGGTGACCAGTCCATCACCGGGCGAACACATAAACTATGGGCAGTTGAGTCTCCAGTCCACCTGACTTGAATGCCGTTGGACTAACTCCACACAGAACGGGTCGGGAAGCAAACCCAAGGCGGGAGCGCTTGTTCAACTCGGTTCACTGTTTCATTCGTTCATGCAATTCTGCACACAAAAATAACCAAAGCACAGAGAGAGAGAGAGAGCTCATCTTGCAGGTGCACTGACAAGTGTTCATTCAGCGTAGGTCTAGGCGTTCCCACAAGACTTGACTGTACTCACCAGAGTGATGCGGGTCATGTCCAGGCTTCCGTTGGAGGTGCTTTCTGAACTCTTCGTGCAGACTGTCCGTCTCTCCAGGTCTTTTCAGCTGTGTTGTGTTCCTCGAGCGCCGTGATCTTTTATATCCCTACCTGCAACCAACATATTTGCATGGTGGGGAATACACAGCGCTCGTCACTCGCGCGGACAGATGAAGTAAGGTGGAACTGAGTCGGTGAGTCAGGGACTTGGATTACGATATCATTTAAAATCTCAAAATCTTTGCCCTAACTTGTAGATTGTGTGTGTTTGGTCTATTTTTAACTCTTTTATCTTTTTCACTCTGCAAGCAAACTAAACTAAGAAAGTGAATAATTCATATCAGAATTAATTAATAATGAAGTATCGTTGTTGTTATATGTTTCATCATATGTCATTCAGAGCCACTGATGAGTGAACAGGTTGCTGGGAACATGGATGGAACATTTACTGAACCAGTAAACCACCATGTTGGAAATCAACAATAATCCACTTCATTTCATTTTAGAGGAGATTCTGTCTTCATCCCTGTTTGTTTGTTTTTCATTTGTGACAACCCCCCCCCTCCCCGCCACACACACACACACACGCACACGCACACGCACACGCACACGCACACACACACACACACACACACACACATACTGCTGTGTTGTCATTACATTCGTTTTTTAATTAAAAAACGTTTTAATTAATTGTAATTAGTTTTTTAATAAAATAAAAAATCTAACTATTATTACTATATTGGGATTTATTGGGATTCGTTTTTCTGTGTTTTTAAGACCAAGCACCACAATGGAAATATGTCTTTGACTTTTTGTGTTATCTTTGATTATTTTGAGATGCAAGTTATTGTAACATGTTTTAAAAATGAACGTAACTAAACTAGACTTGATCAGAGTGAACTAAAACTAACCTGTGCTGCACAACAGATGAGACTTCAACAAAACTAAACATGACAATATGTCTAGTTAGTTGTTATGGCGTTGTTATTGTTGCTGGGATGTGGAATGTGGGATGTAGTGCAGTGACCGGGAGTCATCCTGGCGGGGGAATCCTCCATGCACTTCCTCTGAATTTGGTTTGGGGAAGCCCTGGAGGCTTCCCCAGGACGGAGTATCGACAGGCAGCAATGGAAATCTCTCTCCCTCCCACACTGCCTCCCTCTATTGTTTGCTTACTTACTGTATCAGTGACCAGGATTCCCTCTCTGCTTCCCTCCCACTCTCTACGTCAGAATCAACTATCAGGTGGACAGCAAGCTGAGACTTGTGTCCTGACACCAGATTGTATCTTGCATCAGACATGATTGCACAAGGCAAATATTCCACAAGGCAGTTACTACATGCGCTCAGCATGACAGCGTAGTTGTTGTCTCGCGATAGTTTCGTTTTTGTTCCTACTTCCACTTTGAATAGAAGATGGAAGACAGACTCATTATGGCTAATGTTAAGCTTGCTATGCTAACAATCCCATCACATCCAAATAGCTGAAGCAACAGGTCTCATAAACAAACTGCTCAGAATGATGCTTGTCACCAGAACACATCCGTGCACGATGACGTGTGATTGAGTGAAGCAACTGCACCTTCATCGCCCGTGACATTGTTGAGGGAGACCATTATGTCATAACCAATGAGCTCATGGGGACACTGGAAGTACTTCATTGACTCAATGATATCTATGAGTAGATATCATCGCCCTGAAGTTTATCTTCCCATGTCCGCACCAACAAGGCTTGGTGTACTGCGGTTAAGGTGTTTTTGTTTCCATGAACCTTTGATATCCTGTGATTGATCTCCCTGTTGCCATGCATAAACCAGCTAACAGAACATTGCCACCCAAAGCTAAAACGGTCCACCAGCAAAAAAGTATGAAAATGTGTGGCCAGTATTCAGAAGCCGAGGACACAACAATACTGCTCTGTGGTTTGGCTTCCATGCTGCGTCGGTGTCGGTTTTTTTCGGTCGTTTTTTTCCCCTTGCCACTTTAAATAATGTTTTTGACCAATGCACCTAATAACACACTCGAACACAAACTAAGAAGAGCGATACAAAGATGGACACTATTAGTTGCTTTTAAAACTCACATATGCACTATTTTAAAGCTGACACACTCAACTCAATGTGACTCGACTGTACTGCCTTTGTAATAATGATTAAGTTACTTAAAGGTCCTTTTACAGTGTGTTAATGTTATTTTGTCCACGCCTTAAATCAACAACAAGATGTTCTCCATCCTCTCGCATCAGAGGAGGCAGTTTTCTTTCCATGGATGCCATATGCCTCCTTTATTCCCTCCCTCCACACTTTCCATCCACGCAACCACCCATTCATTTCTATCCACAACAACACAGCCCTGTGGTTTACTTTCCACGCTAGGCCTCGATGTGTTTTTCTTTCCTCCCATCGCCTCCCTCTCTTACCCCTCCATCCACTCCAACCAAAGATAATAATAAACTTTATTTGTATAGCACTTCTCGAAACACAGTTGCAAAAAGATTAACAAAATAATAAGTTTAAAAAGTGCAGCAGTAAAATCTCCCAAAAATAAAAATAGAGTTACAACATAATAAAGTGTGCAAAATGGAACAACACAAAATAAAACATAGAAGTAAAAAAAAAAACAATAAAAGAGGAGAAATAAACACAGATATTGATAAAAGGCCTTTTCATAAAATTAGTTTTTTCATAAAATGAGGGATTTAAAGGAAGGGACTGGTTTGACTAGCATCAGTTTTTGAGGCAGGGCATTCCAAAGACGAGGGGCCATGATGGAAAAAGCAAAAGTAATGAGAGTTGGAATAGTCTAACCGTGATGAGATAAAAGCATGAATAACCTTCTCAAGGTCAGCGGAGGACAAAAAGGACCTTGAGGAAGCAGGACTGCACAACCTTCTTAACCTGGTCATCAAAGCAGAGGCCAGGATCGAATATAACACCTAAATTTCAAGCAGTGGACTTGATGTTGTCTGACAGGCTACCAAGTTGGTCCTTGGAGGGCCAAAGAGAACTATCTCAGATTTGTTTTTGTTCAGCTGCAAAAAGTTCTGGCACATCCAACACTTAATATCTGTGAGACGAACCTTGAGGCAAGTTAAGTTGCTAAATCACTGTATTTTAGGTGCACATAGAGTTGGGTATCATCTGCGTAACAGTGGAATAAAATATATGTGAATGATTTGACCTACTGGAAGCATATATACTGAGAACAGAACGGGACCAAGAATTGACCCTTGGGGAACACCACATAAGGAGGGAGCTGAAGATAATGTGGCCTGTTGGCAATTCACAGCAGTGTCCTGGACGCCAACCACAAAGTTGTTTTACACTGTTTGTTATTTTGTAAAATCCAAAACAACAAACACAAAAAATATGTTCTTCATCCTCTTTCTTTTAAAATAGATGAAAAATAGGCTTACTCTTGGTTATGACTCTTGAAATAATTTATCTATCGATTTACAACAGCACATAAAACAAATCTTTTATGATTTCAAAATGATAAAATGTCCATGTTTACACACTAAAATGTTTAAAATGTTTTAATGTTTCAAAGAAAAAAACACCCTAATTACAGTCAAATGTAGTGGAGGTCCCATAATGCTGTGGGGCTTTACTGCCTCGGGTACTGGACGTGTTGAACGTATTAAGGAAATCATGAAATCAGAACATTGGACAGTTCTGGAGTGGCCAGCGATGAGTCCTGATCTCAATCCCATTGAGAACCAATGGCGACACCTGAATTGTGCAGCTGGTCAAAGAAATCCTTCAAACATTAAAAGAATTGGAGCAGGAACTGGAGCGGGTCGAAAGTTGTTTCAATTTCCAATTATTTCAGAAGATATTATATTATCAGCATAAAATGCAAGGGTTCCAATCATCGTGGCCAGAACTGTATATTAGTTGATATTTGTCTTTTGTGGGGCCCCCTGGCTGCCAACACCTACCTTGCCAACACAACACACAACTTTCTCTTTCCATGACTTTGTGTTATGTGACTATGTTTCCTTCCCACACAGAGATAAGCCCTTACACTATAGCATTGCTTTGCATACACTGACTCACTCCAGGTCAGGCACAAAGAACAATAGTCTACTGTGGTTACTGTGGGGAGGGAGAGAGAGAGAGAGAGAGAGAGAGAGAGAGAGAGAGAACCCAGCTCTTGCACATCAATAGCTGGGAACAGCTGATTGTGTTTCCATACTTGGAAGTGAACAGACATGATGGTTTCTGTTCTGACTGGGAGCTGATCGTTTCATCACTGATACATCTGATTGATTTAGTGTTTAGATCATGTAGCTTGTTAGCTAGCTAGTATCTGGTCAGCTAACCATCACTGTCTTGTTAACACATCTGATTAGCACACTAGCGTAGCAGCTAGCGTTAGCAGTGGCTAGTAGTCCCATGTTAACAGTAACTAAACTAGCCTGCTGGCTAGAACAGTTTGTTCAGGTTAACTGAGCTGACTCTTCTCCAATTTATTTACGGGGGCACAATTTGTAGTAAGCAATGATAAGGTTTCAATAACATAACATCTGGAACGTCCTCCCTGTGTTAATAATCATAATAAATACTTAGAGACTCTATTATTGGACTTCAAATTGTCCTCTATATACATGAATGATTAAATATGATTAATGTAGACCTTCAATTTAACCACGCAAACCTTTTCAGTTACAGTAAAAATAAGTGATAATGGTTTAATAGATGCTTCGGTGAATTGTGAGCACGCTTTCTCACTTGCAGGAAGTACTTTAAAGGGCAGAACCACCGTCTTACTAAACTTAATATTAATACCTGAGAAGGCGTATAGTGGTGATGCAGAAGTACCCAGTCACAGTAAAGACCATCCTCAGAGGTATTGATGGTTTCATACAATAGTTACCAACGTGTGTGCTGGCTGGTCTTCTCTATACATATAAAAACTGTATGAACTTGTGTTTTAGATCTGGATGAAGTTGCTCTTTCCCAGATTTTGTCTTTTATTTGATTTTGTTTCATTTAATTGCATTTCTTTTACGCTCTGCTTTCTCTGAACTCTTTCTATTGTAAGGCACGTTTTTAATAAAAAGGTAATCAAATCAGCTCATCAATACTAATATTAAAAAAAAAGGAGGGCGAGGTGTAAAGTTGTAACAATTTTAATTTCCTGTCTTGAATTTTATTAAGCACAACGCCTTTCACAGCACAAGGAGAGAAAGAGCATAATAATAATAATAATACATAAAAGATGGATTTGTTTCACCTTCATGTCACTGAAAGAAAAACAACAGTGAGAGAAAACAAA
Source organism: Hoplostethus atlanticus (assembly GCA_034670405.1). Classification (NCBI taxonomy): domain Eukaryota; kingdom Metazoa; phylum Chordata; class Actinopteri; order Trachichthyiformes; family Trachichthyidae; genus Hoplostethus; species Hoplostethus atlanticus. Next base: position 50,796 of record JAXDDX010000316.1, on the reverse strand, counting down.
ACGAAAAGGTTCATCTTGTTTTCCCAGTGATAAAAACAAAAACAAAAAAAAACAACAATGTACAATTCCTGTTGAGAACATACACAATTGCAATACAGAAACACTACAATATCTTTATTTCCCCCATAACACCTCTCCCGCCCCCTTAAAGATCCCCAACGGTGAGGCCAGCTGAACAAATATCAGGTACTGTACAGACACGAGTCTGAAACCAGAACTTTCTCAGAGGAGCGCCGGCTTGACTCCAAGGCCCTGATCGGCACTGTCAATTAAAGTTAAATCAAAACTGTCAGATTCTCAGAGATCACTTTCAATTAGCTTTCTAAAATTCACTTTAATATCAGCCGATGGGAAAATGCTCTCCTCCTGCCTTTAGGATCTCAACGTTACTGTGGTTTGAAGGACTTCATTACTCATAACGATGTCAGAAGTATCAGTTTTGACATTTTGCAATCCTGACTTCCTTGTGTCGGTGAGAGTATGATTAAGTGCCTGTTTATCAATTTTCTGTAGGTGTATGGTTGTGATTGAGTGTGTAAGACTTGCTGGGACATGTTTTATGTGTTTGAGCAATGTGTGTGTGTGTGTGTGTGTGTGTGTGGACATTCACATCAACAGGATCAAACATAGTCTCAAAGTATGAAAGGGTGTATTTTACAGGGAGAATGCGTTTGTTCTACGGCTCAAGTCGACTTCATTCTTCCCGCCGGGAGTAAAGGTGATAGTGGAGGGTGGCTGTGACCACGATGGATCCCAACTTCATCGTTCCCAGGATGTTACAGCGGCCATTTTGCATCCCTCCTCGTTTCAATTCACACCTTAGGTGTCCGTTAGGTGTATTCAGCATTCACTTTAATACACCGGGGGTTGCAAAACGGCGCAAGTGTCATGCAAGTCAGCCATGCTGGGGTTTTTTCCTCCTCGTACAGGAGCAGAAGTCTTTCAACAGGAGCTTAGAGTCGTTCTCCTTTCTGAGGAATGGCTGTTTCTGCTCCAGTGACAGAAAAAGGCTCGTCTGGATCAGATGCTGTTGCCTTTTATTGTTTATCAAGTTTTTTATTATTTTTCTTTATCAAAAATTGAAAAAACTAAAACCACAAGGAGACTGCAGCCTACCACTCCTGTCCCCTGGTGAACCACATCCTCGCTTGTCCAACATGTTACACAACAAAAGTTCCGATAGTTCCAACACCACAGAATACCTCAGATGTACTCGACTCGTCTTTAGAAACATTTTAGAAACTCTTACATTTGCGTGGGAAACAGAGAGGTGAAAATGTGACAAGACTTCTGAGGTGCCACGTTGGATCAAAACATGGCAGATGGATCGCCTGAATTGTCGGATGGTCAGAAACTAAAGTTTGTATTCTTACAATCAGCATTAGAAAGATTTGACCTACCCTTGCAGATATCTGTTAATGGTATGAGGGAAGATGTCCTGTCTGCCTGAGAGGAACTGGTAAGCTGCCATGTTGGTTATTGATCCATTTAAACCACTTGATTTATCGCTGATCACACCACAACTTCACAGAGCTGCAACCATGAGAAGCACTAACAACTTTAATCTGTTTTCTGCTAAATTGGACTTATTATAAATAGTTTTAAAGCACATTAACCGTCGCCACGTTACACACGGTGTATCCGTCTGAGACAGTCATACCTGTATGTATGTCACACGCTTCTAGAAATTCAGTCAAAGCGGAAATCACATTTTCACCTTTGTGTTTATACCCCCGGGAGCTTCTGGATAAAGACTTTTTTTTTGTTGTTGGATGGATTGTTTTTGAAGAGGCAGAATTGGGTGGAGCTGTGAGTGGGTGGAGAGGTGGCGATCTCCTCGCTGGCCAGATGATGACTTCAGTGTGGATCCAGACGATCTCACCTCCGGCGGCTCTACGTAGTCTGCATGCCAAATGACAAAAGACACGATCAATCACAGCAATGACGACTACCCACATTATGCTGTTGCTCAGTATTGACTTTCGCACTGAAAGTCAATACTGAGCAACAGCATAACGTAACTGAAAGAGCAATCGACACAAAACAACTGTCAAACGAGATCAATTGAATAACGTCAGTCACAGAAAATGTCTTTTCACTGCGTTTCTTAGAAACCCCGCCACCACATTTTATTTGTTCTTGGCTGAAATGATTTTGGTAGGTGGGGCACTCAGAGTCCCATTCCCAACCACACCATGCATTTAGCATCGTCGTGTTAGCATCGTCGTGTTAGCCTGTCATGACGTTAGTTATGTTGAGTTATACGGAGTTGGCTGTCTCTGCTGCCAATAAAAACTTTGTAACGCTAACAGGCATAAAGAGACTGCTAGCATTGCATTTCTCCAAAAAAAATAAATAAATAAATAAATAAACTGTTAAGCAGTTCATTCTTGCTCACTCACTTATACAATTCAACTTACAAGAGAGCATTATTTTGCTTTGCTTTGCTCACAGTCAAAACATGAAAACATCTGGATCCAGCTGCATCCAGACCTATCTGAGCCGTGACAGTAATCAGCCAAAGCTTCAAGTCAATTCAGAAAGACAGAACAGGACTGGAGGACTGAGGAGTGCTAGGCTGACCTCTGCACTCTGTCTCTGCATCTTGTGGACGGAGCAGGCTCCCGAGTCTTCCTCCCCTGGACCCTCGCGCTCCCGCTTCCCTGTGATGCTGCCCCCGGTGTGCAGGAGGCGCCCTGCAATTCAGAGAGTGGAGAATGAGGAAAAAAAGCTACAAATATCTTCAGAAAAAACACTGGTGTTCATTTCCCACCCTCAGAGGAGATACCCACTTGGTAGTTGTAATGACAACCACAACTCTAACATCCAAACAAGGTTTCCACATTAGCCCCCCCCCCCCACACGGGACAGTTACATTAGACCATGTGTGCTGCCTACCCGGGTGTTGAGGCACAGCAAACTCGTGGTAGTGTCGACTGCTGGTGATGGTCTGGTTGGGGTCTGGCACTGAGTGGTAACCTGCGACAGACACCAGACAGACACTGTTGCAACACGGGGATGCCTCGACACTTTGCGGTTTGTGACAGTATTCAATAAAATAAAAATAAAAGCATATAAGGGAATTTTAAGTTTGAAGTTCAATTGAAACAAATGGGTACCGCTAGCCCATTGGTTTGAATGAGGAATGCTAATAATGCTAAGTCAGTTGAGCACCCACTAAGCAGCTACTAGCAACTAGCATACACTACTTGTAGCAGTTGAAATAGCTTGTTAGCATTGTTCATTCAAATCAACGGGTGCTGCTACCGCTAGCAGTCACAAGTGGGTTGAATGAGAAAGGCGATGACCTACCATGCGGTTGCTGTTGCGGCAGCGGAGGCGGAAGTTGCTGCTGTTTCTGTCCAGCGCCGCTAGGCCCTGGCAGCTCCTCGCTGTCAAAGTTGAGCAGGATGCTGCCATTGCCGTTACCCGTGGCAACGGACCTCCCTGACACTCCAGGCACTGGAAAAACAGGAAGAAGAGATGCGATTGAACAGCCTGGGTGTACTGACCATGCCGTTACTGGTCGTCTCAGCAGTTACAGATCGTTTACTTACAGTGTGTGCTGTTGTTGTTGGTCCCTGGCTGCTGCTCTCCGGGAGAGTAGGCCATCATCCCTCCGTTCCCGTTTCCACTGGTGGACGGCACTGACGCCAGCAGGCCTAAAACACCAAAACATACATCGATGTAATGTTGCTTTTCTAAACCATTACACAGCCAAAGTCCTGTCCCCTGTAACAGCTCCGTCAGTGGTAGATCCTCTTCATCCTCTACTCAACTCTACTGCACTCAACTCTTACAGTCCCTTATATTAACTTAGCTGCTGGTAGATGTGTGTAGATGACTTGAAAAATAATCAAGCAAAACGGGTGTGATGACATCCAACCACATTCGGTAGCACCACTTGACAACAGAGCTACAGCCACAATGATTCATCCATTCACTCTGTATGGGTTGTTTTTAGTATTTCGTCTTTTAGGCCGTCTGTCCTACGATGCCGTCTGCTGTGATGCCCCACATCAGATCTGGATGTCCCACCATAATAAACTTTTATGCATTGTGTATACGCTGCTTGACCAAACTTGGTATCTATTGCAGATCCCTCTCTGAGTAGCCCCTCCCTCTCTGAGTAGCCCCTCCCAAGGTTTCTTCCATTTTTTCCTAAAAGGTTTTGTGGGAGTTTTTCCTTGTCCTCTGTGAGGGTCCAAGGCTGGGGGATGTTGTGTACTAACCATTTATTGTTTCACATGTTGGGCTGTGAAGCCCCTAGAGACTAATGGTAATTCAGGACTGTACAGATAAATGTGATTTGATTTGATTTTGTTCACCTTCTGCTGCCATCTATTTGACTCTATCCGACTCTTACCCAGTCCCCGGTATCGGCTGAGTTGCTGGTAGATCTGCTTCATCCTCTCGATGTTGAGCCGGCTGGCCTCGGCATGGTGCACCATGGGCTTGGGGTAGTGGACGCCGATCACGCACTTGGCGGCCACCTGCACGGACTCCGGAGCGTTCCACGGGTCGTAGATGTACTTAGCGGGGAAACCTCGGAGGACAGGTAAGTATCGTCTGGAAGCAGATTAGATATGCCGGCTTGCATCAACAGGACATGGAAGGTTACGGAACGATGAGGGGATGCAAAGGGTTATTCTTTACTACAGCTTAGGAGAGACTGTTTCCAATATTTCAAATAGTGGAAATAATTTGCAGTACAGTACTATAGAGACTAATAGTTGAAATACTTGAAACTGTGTAATTTCCAACACTTCCAAATACTACTGGTTGAAAATGTCATCGTTTTCAATCTTAATGCTAGCATGTTTAAAATGCAGTGCATTGCTTTTCATTTTTTGGACTCAACATTTGACATGGTCGGCTTTTCAGGTTTGCTTGGGAACATTATAAACAGCATCATTACAGGTAAACTTAACATTCTGCTTCTTACAGCCCATGTGTGTAATTGTTAAGAGCATGCTCGTCTTCAGCGCTGCATGCTTGGAAATACTATGGAAAATGGATGCTACGGACAATCACAACCCTGCACCGTATGGCTGCAGATCACAGAAATCAATGCTGTACAAGTTTGACTTCTTCTATGGACTTCGGAGAGTCTGGCACTGAAGTAAGTTAACGTCACAGTGCAGGAGTTCAAGACGTGATGGGAAACGAGAGGGGGGCTGCGGTCCCAAGCTACGTTTACACCGCTGTTCTGTAATCCTCCGAGACATAAAGCCACTGAACAACTGAACAACAGCAAGGTGGAGAATCATCATCCCACAATACCAAACCAAGCTTTCTGTTCATTTCCCCCCTAGTCTGTTGTTGGTGTTGTCGTGGATTTGCTCCATGTGACAAGAGAGGCCACCTACCTACTTGGTCCGACCTTACCGACTCCGAGGAGGGGAGACTGACAGGGCGGGGGGGGGTGTAGCACAGCACCGCACCGAGAGAGAGAGAGGAGAGAGAGAGAGAGAGAGAGAGAGAGAGAGAGAGAGAGAGAGAGAGAGAGAGAGAGAGAGAGAGAGAGATAGACCCGTGGACCGACAGACTGACGGAGACGGCACCCTGGTTGCTACGGAGATCGCCATGTCGCTAGAGAGAGAGGCCGCTGCCGATTGGTTGATGTTGCTAGGAGACTGCTACTGCAACACGCGGTTAGAAAACATTGTGCATTGACCCCCGCCCACCAGCCCTCCAGCCCACCAGCCCACCAGCCCACCAGCCCACCAGCCCTCCAGCCCTCCAGCCCACCAGCCCTCCAGCCCACCAGCCCACCAGCCCACCAGCCCACCAGCCCTCCGGACACGACTCCCATCCCTGACCACAGTGGGTGTAGAGTGAAAGAGTTCTGTCATCAGTTACTTCCTGGTTATGGATGGTTTCCTTTTATGCCAGGCAAAACCCCCCCCAAAAAAAAAAAAAAAAAACATCATCGTAACAACATCATGTTTTAACATCATAATGTTGCTCATCAGACATTTGTCCCCTGACTGGAGGGTCATGGGTTCAACCCCCGCAACCTGGACCCTCCCTGTTAACTCACTATGTGTGGGTCTGCAGTGTGAATAAAGTAGCTAACGTTAAAATAAAAAATATTATTGTGAGTTGATGACAGAAGTCTTCCACTAGCCTGCCAGTAGCAAGAGAACGGCCAATCTCCTTAAAAGCCATCAACTTCAATCTACGAAGGGGAGAGGGGTAGCTGAACTTTTCACCCAATCCCCCAACAACAGAAGAACACACACCCACGGCCACGGCCACGCCCACACACACACACGGCCACGCCCACACCCACACACGGCCACGCCCACACCCACACCCACACACGGCCACGCCCACACACACACACGGCCACGCCCACACCCACGCCCACACCCACACCTAGAGAAAGAAGAGCACCTGTGTCACTGTAGTAATAATGATCTGGTGGCAACAGTCATATAGTAACTATATAGATGCACACACACCTACACACCTACACACCTACACACACACACCTACACACACACACACACACACACACACACCAAAAAACGTCCATAAACAATTACTCAAAAAGAACATTTGAAGACTTTTGACGGACGACATCAGGAAACCAAACTGCTGACGAACAGAAAGGAAAATGACTCATCACTCACTTACCCAGAGATCTGGAGGTCTCCTCTATCCCTCTCTTCACTTTCTTCCAGTAAATCTAGTGATGGTGGTTGAGCTGTGTGCTACCCAGTACCCCCCCCCTTATTGAGAATTTCTAAAATAAGATATATATTTAAAGAACATGACAGTCTCGTCTCACTGACTCAACGTGAGTACTCACTATTGAATATTATTCAAGTTATTCTAGCATGTTGTGAATTAAACCTCTCAATATCAAAATGTTCTCTTCTCATGAAGGACGGCGTGTTGATATTGAAGTTTCTTCAAATATCGCTGTAGAACACACTCACGTCTTCTATTAAAACTAATGGTTGGAGGTAGCGACTCCATTGGCTTTTGATAACGACTACATGACAGCAGATGAGATCCACTTCCTGTTCCTGTCTATTAAATGGTAAGAATTATAGTACAAGTGTAAATTAATGTGTGCGTATCTATGCATGTGTGTGTGTGTATATATATATATACACACTCAACGTCTGTATGCTTTCCTATGTGTATGTCGTGGAGTGACGGAGGGAGGAAGGGTGATGCCAGGAGAGGAACCCACCTGATGAAGTCCCCGTTGGGGTCGGTGCGCTGGCCGAAGCCCACGGGACAGTAGCAGTGGAAGAACTGCTGGAAGAAGGAGCTGCAGGAGAGCCACATCCAGCTGCCTGCATTCACACTCCAGTCAGCATCCAGCAGCAGCTCCTCAAACACCTGCAGGACACAAACCACAGGATGGATACCTAGAGGACAGTAGACATCCTCACCTCCATCCTCACCTTCATCCCCTCCTCCATCCTCACCTTCATCCTCACCTTCATCCCCTCCTCCATCCTCACCTTCATCCCCACCTCCATCCTCACCTTCATCCCCACCTCCATCCTCACCTTCATCCCCACCTCCATCCTCACCTTCATCCCCTCCTCCATCCTCACCTTCATCCCCTCCTTCATCCCCACCTCCATCCCTTCCTCCATCCCTTCCTCCATCCTCACCTTCATCCCCTCCTCCATCCTCACCTTCATCCCCACCTCCATCCCTTCCTCCATCCTCACCTTCATCCCCACCACCATCCTCACCTTCATCCCCTCCTCCATCCCCTCCTCCATCCTCACCTTCATCCCCACCTCCATCCTCACCTTCATCCCTTCCTCCATCCCTTCCTCCATCCTCACCTCCATCCTCACCTCCATCCCCTCCTCCATCCTCACCTTCATCCTCACCTCCATCCCCTCCTCCATCCTCACCTTCATCCCCTCCTCCATCCTCACCTTCATCCCCTCCTCCATCCCCACCTTCATCCTCACCTTCATCCCCTCCTCCATCCCCACCTCCATCCTCACCTTCATCCCCTCCTCCATCCTCACCTTCATCCCCACCTCCATCCTCACCTCCATCCCTTCCTCCATCCTCACCTCCATCCCTTCCTCCATCCTCACCTCCATCCCCTCCTCCATCCTCACCTTCATCCTCACCTCCATCCCCTCCTCCATCCTCACCTTCATCCCCTCCTCCATCCTCACCTTCATCCCCTCCTCCATCCCCACCTTCATCCTCACCTTCATCCCCTCCTCCATCCTCACCTTCATCCCCTCCTCCATCCTCACCTCCATCCTCACCTTCATCCCCTCCTCCATCCCTTCCTCCATCCTCACCTTCATCCCCACCTCCATCCCTTCCTCCATCCTCACCTTCATCCCCTCCTCCATCCTCACCTTCATCCCCACCTCCATCCTCACCTTCATCCCCTCCTCCATCCTCACCTTCATCCCCTCCTTCATCCCCACCTCCATCCCTTCCTCCATCCTCACCTTCATCCCCTCCTCCATCCTCACCTTCATCCCCACCTCCATCCCTTCCTCCATCCTCACCTCCATCCCCTCCTCCATCCTCACCTCCATCCTCACCTTCATCCCCTCACCCATCCCCTCTCCATCCTCACCTTCATCCCTCCTCCATCCTCACCTCACCCCTACCTCACCTCCTCCATCCTCCCTCCATCCTCACTCCTCCATCCTCACCTCATCCTACCTCCATCCCCACCTCATCCCCCTTCATCCCACCTCATCCCTTCCCCATCCTCACCTCCCCCACTCCATCCCCTCCTCCCATCCCTTCCTCCACCTCCATCCTCCTCTCCCCACACCATCCTCCCTTCATCCCCTCTCCATCCTCACCTCCATCCTCACCTCATCCCCACCTCCATCCTCACCTTCATCCCCCCTCCATCCCCCCTCCATCCTCACCTTCATCCCACCTTCATCCCCTTCCTCATCCCCCTCTCCATCCTCACCTTCATCCCCACCACCTCCAATCCCCCTCCATCCTCCCCTCCTCCATCCCCACCTTCATCCCCTCCGCCATCCTCAGCCTCTCATTCCCCTCTCCATCCCCTCCTCCATCCTCACCTCCATCCCTTCCTCCATCCTCTCCTCCATCCCCTCCTCCATCCTCACCTTCATCCTCACCTCCATCCTCACCTTCATCCCCTCCTCCATCCCCTCCTCCATCCCCACCTTCATCCTCACCTTCATCCCCTCCTCCATCCTCACCTTCATCCCCTCCTCCATCCCCACCTTCATCCCCTCCTCCATCCTCACCTTCATCCCCTCCTCCATCCCCTCCTCCATCCTCACCTCCATCCCCTCCTCCATCCTCACCTCCATCCATCCCTTCCTCCATCCTCACCCTCATCCTCACCTCCATCCCCACCTCCATCCTCACCTTCATCCCTTCCTCCATCCTCACCCTCATCCCTTCCTCCATCCTCACCTTCATCCCTTCCTCATCCCTTCCTCCATCCCTTCCTCCATCCTCACCTTCATCCCTTCCTCCATCCCTTCCTCCATCCTCACCTCCATCCCTTCCTCACCTTCATTCCTTCCTCCATCCTCACCGTCATCCCTTCCTCCATCCTCACCTCTATCCCTTCCTCCATCCCTTCCTCCATCCTCACCTTCATCCCTTCCTCCATCCTCACCTCCATCCCTTCCTCCATCCTCACCTCCATCCCTTCCTCACCTTCATCCCTTCCTCCATCCTCACCTTCATCCCTTCCTCCATCCTCACCTCCATCCCTTCCTCCCTTCCTCACCCTCATCCCTTCCTCCATCCTCACCTTCATCCCTTCCTCATCCCTTCCTCCATCCTCACCTCCATCCCTTCCTCCATCCTCACCTTCATCCCTTCCTCCATCCCTTCCTCCATCCTCACCTCCATCCCTTCCTCACCTTCATCCCTTCCTCCATCCTCACCGTCATCCCTTCCTCCATCCTCACCTCTATCCCTTCCTCCATCCCTTCCTCCATCCTCACCTTCATCCCTTCCTCCATCCTCACCTCCATCCTCACCTTCATCCCTTCCTCCATCCTCACCTCCATCCCTTCCTCCATCCCTTCCTCCCTTCCTCACCCTCATCCCTTCCTCCATCCTCACCTTCATCCCTTCCTCATCCCTTCCTCCATCCTCACCTCCATCCCTTCCTCCATCCTCACCTTCATCCCTTCCTCCATCCCTTCCTCCATCCTCACCTCCATCCCTTCCTCACCTTCATCCCTTCCTCCATCCTCACCGTCATCCCTTCCTCCATCCTCACCTCTATCCCTTCCTCCATCCCTTCCTCCATCCTCACCTTCATCCCTTCCTCCATCCTCACCTCCATCCTCACCTTCATCCCTTCCTCCATCCCTTCCTCCATCCTCACCTCCATCCTCACCTTCATCCCTTCCTCCATCCTCACCTCCATCCCTTCCTCCATCCTCACCTCCATCCCTTCCTCACCTTCATCCCTTCCTCCATCCTCACCTCTATCCCTTCCTCCATCCTCACCTCCATCCCTTCCTCCATCCCTTCCTCCATCCTCACCTTCATCCCTTCCTCCCAGCTGATCCACAGGTCCCCTCTGGTGAGGAAGCAGGCCACAGCATGCCTAGCCAGATGGTGGATCCAGCCCTCCTGCCTCAACTGGGTCATGATTGCGTCTATCCAGGGGAAGCCGGTCTTGGCCTCGGCCCACTTGGCCAGCGCCTCGAGGTTCTTGTCCCAGGGGATGCGGACGCAGATGGGGTTCCCCTCCATCTTGTCGAAGCGTGGGTTAGTGGTTGCCGCTGTGTAGAAGAACTCGCGCCACAGCAACTGGCCATACAGGGAGAGGGGAGGGGAGCTGTTCTTCTTAACCTGGATAAAGAGAATACAACACAAAGAGAAAGAAACATTTTATATTAAAGGGAATGGAAAGTAGCCACAAGGTGACGGAAAGTGGCCACTTTGGGAAAACGGTGCCTGGTCCCTTCACAGGCAGAGTGGAGCACTTTTGCAATTTTAGAAAAGCTTTTTAGACCACCTTTTTTTGTGAGCCAACCAATCGAAACAGAAAAAGCGACAGGACTTGATATTACACAGCGAGCTGACAAGAAAGCACCGGTAAAGAAATGAGTGGTAGCAAATGACCAGAAACGCTGATCGGAGAGTCAGTATGGGAGCACACTGGGCCACTTTTCCCTCCTCCCACCTTCTTTTTAAGTCGCGAATCACCGTATCCCCTCCAAAGCCCCTATATTGCAATACTTAGGGTAAAAGACGCTTCAATCATTCCTGCCCTCTAAGACATTAGGTGACATAAAGCAGAGACATAAAATGGGAAGAATATTTACATTCTAATCCAATCAGAGGACAGAATCAATAAAATAGTTTCAATGCTGTGACGTGTGTTACCTTGTTTACAGTCTGTTTGAGCCGTTAAGCTAGCTGAACTAACCTTAACTAGCAATATTGCAAATATGCTTCTGCAAACATGTCAAAAGTTTTCCACTTGTAAAAAAGTGATTGCAGCATGTCACTGAAAGGTTATTTATGTCTCCAAGTGACGTGATTTCATCCATGAGGGTTATATTTTACAGATTATAGCTCACCCAGTCCTTTTCACCAGTTGAAATAGCTTTAAAAGGGGCAATGCAACCCATAAAAGGCAGTTTTCCACTGACCGCAGCTCCCGCGGACGGCAATCAGTTTTTGGCGGCCTTCTGTGAAATATGCAGATTTGCTGCTGTCAAACAGCTTGTAACTTTCTCCAAATGTGGAGATGACGGCTTGGTAAAGTCGGAACTGGAAAAAGCCTCCTAGACAGCCATGAAAAGTCTCATTTTCACAAAGAGTGTGTCCAAAAAAAGTTCGCTTTAACCCCGAACATCAAGAAAGCTTTGACAGCCTGATGCGCTCCTGGTGGATCGGATACATAACAGGGATAGAGCATTGTTATGGAAAACAATAATGTAAGTGTGCTTATAATATGCTTGAAGTATAAACTGCAATAAAATATATGCATAAGTATAGTCACGGCCAGTGGAAAACTACTGAGCTGAGGGAAGTATATGTTTCCTCTTTTCTCATGATTATTAGCTGGACGTTTAATACAACTGTTGCATTGTTATGAAAGACGGTTTTGTTGGTTTTTTGACGGTTTTGTTTGTGTCCTTGAATGTCAAGGACACAAGCAGTTCCTGGGAGTGCAGGACGAGTCGTAGGGAGTTAGAGCAGGATGTTCTACCTAGGATAGAAAGTACTCCTGTTCCTCTTGGTGTCTGTGCACTGTTTGATTCCTTTGTCTTCATTAAACTGCTTTGAACTGTGTAAGAGATATGTGGCTGAGCATGACATGAGAAAGGTATATAAAGCTTGACTGGTGTAACCTGCCTTTGCTCTCTACCCGGATCAACCCTCTTGGTTGCAAAAGGTATTGTGCCTGCTTATAAGTATTTCTCTTTTTGTTTTATTAAATATTCTTGAGACATATATTGTGTTATAGCTTTATTGAGCTGTTCTCACCACTAGACAAAGTGCAATTGACTTTAAATTGCCACAACAAGCATCAATACACTATCATAAATCATATGACTACCATGGCAGATAACAGGACGGTAACGTCACTGTATACTTCACTTACTTACTGTAGAAAGTCCTTATGGAAACAAAATGCGGTTGAGGCGACACTTTCTCTAGAAATGAAGTTTGGAAAAGAGAACTTCCCTATAGGATCTGTGTGGAGGGACCTCCAGCCGAGCGGCGGCAGGCTCACCTTGCGGTAGAGGTCCGTGAGTTTGAAGTAGAAAAGGCGACAGGAGAGGCAGCCGAAGCGAAGGTAGGGGCTCAGGCCTGTGGGGCTGGCCAGCAGGGAGTTGGCGTTCATCCTGGGACGCTCAAAGTTAGCCACCCACGCCTAGAGAGAGAGAGAGAGGGAGGGAGGGAGAGAGGAGAGGGGGGGAGGGAGAGAGAGAGAAAGAATGAAAGGGGGAGAGCATTTATTAGGGGTGTTCATTTCAAAGAAGAAAAAACAAAAATAATGTCTGTACTAGGGTGAGACCGGTGGTTCTCAAAGTGAGGGACGGGACCCCTGGGGGGGTGCCGGGGTAGCGCAAGGGGGGAGCAGGCGTGGGAGATAAACAGAGGAAGTTTGAATAAATCTGTTTCATGTGGGAACAATCAACAGCGTGTTGGTACTAGGCTTTCTAGTGGTCATGGACTGCATCCAGCCTAATCTTCGCCCCAGGCAGATGCAGGAGAGAGTTGAGTCAGTGACTCAACAATCAACCCAAGCAGCTTGTTGGTGCTAGGCTTTCCGCCAGGCTTCCAGGGGCATCCCCACCCGACCGGGTAGCTCTTCCAGGCTGCATCCTCCACGGACCTGGTCAGTCGACTCGTTCGCCCTCTCCTCTCCACGGTCCGACTCGATCCCCTCGATCTGCCGTCGGACCCAAGCGCTCACTCCGGCTCACTCCGGCTCACTCCGGCTCACTCAGACGCTCTCTCGGTCACACACACACCCCCACAGGTTGAACGTAGGGATGGGGTGCTCGGGACTGACACTCGGTATCAACACAACGTTCATGTTACCAAAACAACCACGTCACTCAGAAACGAGCTGGGGAAATCCAAAAACTTTGAATGGATGGGAGAGTTTATTTGCGAGAGAACTTTACTGGGAGAGAATACTGAGATATTGTGAGAGTTTGCTGTGTGATTTGTTTATCGTTTTGGGTTAGTTGTTGCGTGTGTGTGTGTGTATAAAATATATAGTAGTAGCTTGGATTAGTCATGTTCCATTGCACATACACTTGAAAACACAATTCAATGTATGATTTCTAATTGCGGTGTTATCCGAACAAACTAGTTGAAACCTGTTGCTCAAAATCCACTCACTCAAACATGTAGTGGTTAAATGGCCTCTGACACTTAAAGGAACAACATAGTGACAGAAAGTTGAAAGCAGTTCATGCAGTTCATGTTTTTTTCAATACAAGGTTTATTCAACATCATTAATTACTAATATCTTCCAATATTAATGATTAGCATTCATAGAAAGTGTATCAATTCATGATGGGGGGGGGCAGAAGTTTTTCTAATGTTAAAGGAGGGCCTGACATAAAAAGTTTGAGAACCACTGGGTTATAGACCAATATATCAGTCACAGAGAGAGAGAGAGAGAGAGAGAGAGAGAGAGAGAGAGAGAGAGAGAGAGAGAGAGAGAGAGAGAGAGAGAGAGAGAGAGAGAGACAAATCGATCACAATGTAAGCTGCAGTACTGACTTTTCTCTCCAGGTGGCGCTCTATCCTGGTGAGGGCCTCAGTCTCCCCTCCCGGCCAAACGGCTGAAGGCAGGCCCTCTGTGTCAAAGCCTGGAAACATAAAAACACACCAAAAAAAAAAACATTAAAACATGATTTGAAGCATCTCACGTGTACAGTTGTGAGCTTTCGCTACCTTGTACTCCAAGTCAAAACCTCACAGAACAGGTAGTTTCATCCAGATTGGTCAAAGATGCTGACAATTCCCATGAAGCACCGCTAGCCATCATCCCCACAGTCCAGCAGTGGCAATGCTCCTTTATAGGAGAAACGATGGGAAAACACAGCGACCTGCTCCTCCTGCCACCAGGACTGAGCTTCCTGATCACCTGGGACTCTGAGCTCCTTTCAAAAGGGGGGCCTCGAAACTCTCCGGGACAGGAAGGCCGAATGGTTTTCACCCCTTACCACTTTCTGTTTTTGCTGTTTAATCACACGCTGGGATGTGCTTCAAATGCAAAGTGCACGACACATACAATGTGTTATTGTTACATAAAGATAACACTGCGAGCCTTACGTAACCGGGTGCTGCCAGGTGGTCTGTGGAGGGACGGGGTTTAAAACTGAGCAGCACTCTGATCCCATCCCACCGTTATCATTTTAGATCTAAAATAATATTAAATATAGAAATATCCAAAATTGAAAAAGAAAAATATGGTGGCGATCCAAAAACGTATGAAGCTATCTAACAATTAAGCAACACGTCTGACGTCTGACCAGAGCCTACAGGCTATACATCTGTTCAGCTTTCTCCAGACAATGTCCCACAGAGTTAAGTGGAGCTAGAATAGTATAAAGGCAAATTCTACCAATATCTCCTTTTAGGTTGAACTTTAAACTCAAAACACATAAAACAAAAAAGGAAATAAATCTTAAATGTGCCCAGTATATGAGGTTCTGGTGCCTGGTACCTTTCAACTCCCTGTGGGCCAGCAGACTGGTGACGAGGCACACCCAGATACCTGTTAGACGTGTGAGCTGCTTACTCCCCAGACATGTTTTTTCAAGTCAGTGCATATTTAACTTAACTGGAGGAGTTCTGAAGTGCTTGACTGATATGTTGTTGTTTTGATTCAGTGTGTTGTTTTACTAGCCTAGGGTTAAGACAAGTAAGCCCAGTTTCTGCGTGTACCATACCCCCAATTCGAGGTAGTTTCACCCGAGCTCGGCCGACTGACCACTTTGCTCTGCTGCCTTATTTGTCTTCACTTACGTGTCTGAGCTCTTGTTTATTTGCTTCACCTATTTGTCTCATCTGTTTCAATAAAAGTAGGTATCTAACTTATTGATCTTTTACCTCAGCACTGGTTCTGCTCTTAGATGATGTTTAGGAAGGAAATGCACTTCTGATTTTTAGTGACTCGTAGTTCTCTACCTATGTTGAATGCACTTATTGTAAGTCACTTTGGATACAAGCGTCTGCTAAATGCCTGTAATGTAATGTCATGTCATGTGAGGTCATGTGAGGTCATCCCCCAAAGATGGAGAAGAGGAGCAGCTTCTCTTGTGGTTAAGTGATTAAGTGATGAAGCACGTGTAAGCGGCAGATGGCATCAGTACATCAAGAAACCAGACACCTGGACTGACAGGGTAAGAGCGTTAACACGGCTAATCAAACGGACAAATAGTTTTAAAACATTTCCGTTTCAGCAAATGTCTTTTAACCGCTTTTCCAAAACGACGTCACCAATAGTTTGTGAGAGTATTCGTCACTTTCTGCCCCAAATGGTGGATATTCCATTTTGGCACCAAATCTCCACACAGCCAAAGCTAATCCTCATCAGCTCAGATGATCCAGTACTTGATCTTGTGAGTTGTGCAGGTTTCAAGATTCAAGATTCAAGAAGTTTATTTGTCACATACACACACGAGGTGTGCAGTGAAATGTAAAGTGGCAATGCTCAGCAGAAATGTGCAAAGGGCAAAATAACAGGTTCACACTATTTACAATAAAAAACAACACAATATTTACAATAAGGTGAAAGAGCAACTGGCAACAGTGCAGCGAGAGTGTGAATGAACCGCCTTCTGTGAATGGAAACCAGACGTCTGGACTGGACAGGAGGTTAGACTGATTGATCACCTGATTGATCACCTGATTGATCTAATGGTCAAAAAGGACACGTTTGGATGGAATGCACCTTCAAATAGAGAAACTAGACAAAAAAACAACTGCTGGCTGGTGCCATCACTTTCTACTGCTTCAGGCTGCATACTCGTTTTTTTTCTGATCAAAAACCGCTCTGTTGTTCTTTCCCAGAATGCACTGGAAAGACTCGCCTGGTCATAGGCTTCCACAAATCATCTGTGGTGGCCTGTTTTCTGTCAAACTCTCTCATGAATGGTCTATCTATCTATCTATCTATCTATCTATCTATCTATCTATCTATCTATCTATCTATCTATCTATCTATCTCATCCATCTATCTATCTCTCCATCCATCTATCCATCCATCCAGTCTGCATACAAGTGCGTTTGTTTTCTCACCCAGCTCCTCCAGGGATGGCACCCCATACTTGTCTCCGTGGTCATCAGAGATGGGGGTGACGCAGCGACCCATCAGGGCGTCTGACGGCGTCTCCACGGGCATCTCTGGGGGATCCAGCCGACTGATCAGGGTCTGGAAACGCTTGTAGGTCAGAGGGGGCTGCCCGCCGTTCAGCTCGATGATCCTGGAGAGGCAGAGGGAGGAAGAGGAGTTAGTTAAAGGGGAACTAAGTAATCTATGACCTGCATCAATGTTGATCTCCAAAATGTGTATGTGTCCTACAGTAGAATCCAATCCTTCAACTGAAGTCAAAACGTCTGCATGCTCTTCTCTGCCTTACTTGTCCAGGTCGTAGAGGGTGTGTGATATCTTGACGATGACCTCCACCCCGGCCTCCATGGCCAGCTTCTTGATGGCAGCGTCCCTCTCCTTCCCGAACGGCTCCGAGTCGTACTCGAAAGTCAGCCGAGAGATCTTCCACTCCTGAGAGAGAGAGAGTGAGAGTGAGAGTGAGAGAGGGGGGGGTTTGTAAAGCACTTCCCATCAGTACACTGTAAATTCTAATTAGTTAACCTTACTTAAAAAAAAGCATGCAAACCGATTGCCTTAAAAAAACGAAGTAAAGTGGAATAGGTATTGTATGTTGTACTAACAAATGCTTATTTAGTATAGTACACTTACACTTGAGTTCAAGTAACTTAAAAAAAGAAAAACCTGTATAGAGTACTTGATAATTTACTTTAGATGTACTCTTGACTTAGTATAGACTTACTACTCATTTATTTAAGTTGGGCTAACTAATGTGACATTTCCTGCAACTTAGAATTCCTCAGTTGTATTTACTTGAACAGCAATCTGATTTACTTGTTAAAACCACGCAAACCGATTGCCTTGAGAAGAGCAAGTAAGTGTTACTCGTGTAACTTAAGTGCTTCAAACATCCATTATACATTCCATTCTCCTAAAATAATGTTCCCATCAAAATGCTCCACAAGTAAAGATTATTGCTGTTCTTTCCAAGTCTGAGGAGGCTTTAACTCAAATTCCTTGTACATCCGTTGTACCTGACAAATTAAGGTGATTCTCAGTTTCTACTTCTAGAGAGGCTGCTAGTCCAATCCTACCAATGATGTACATCTACTGTGCTCTATTCTAGTATAGAGACTTTGCAGTTGTGTCATAAATCTCCCAGCAACCACATCTGCTTCCATCGGAGGTTTATCAGAGGGTTGGCAGTGCAAGGACAAGGACCTCCAACATGTCCGCCAGAGGGGGGTTACCTGAAAGCCCTCTGTAGACTACGGTTCATCTACTGAACTGTGCTCCATTTTCTGCTCGCTCTACAGAGACTTCTATTCTGTTCTATTGTGTTCTAGTCTTTTCTGCTGACCTTGAAGAGGCGTGGGAACACGTTGGCTGGTTGGCCCCTGACGACGAAGAGGCGGGAGTTGAGTTTCCGGAGATTGGCGTCCAGATCCTCCAAACACTGGAGGAGAAACCTGATGGGGAGGAAGATGAGGAAGAGAAGGAGGAGAGGGAAGAGGACAACAAAATGTGTTACTCATCTTGCTGCAATATTCTATTTTTATGTTGTATTGAAAATTATTTGGATCTGTTTGTTTCTTTTGGTTAGATGATCAGGAAATATTTGTCTCAGAAAAGCTGATGGGAACATTGATCAGTACAGCCTGGGGAAAAACCTGACATAGTCCCTGTGTTTCAATATGGATATGAAGCATAGATGGAATTAACGAATAGTTTTTTTCCATAGTTTCTCAGATTTATGTTATCCCTACTCTTTTAAGACCTGCAAATGATCAAATTCAGTCCCCGTTTTTTCCCCAGACTTTCCTGACCTGCATAGGAACCCCCCGAGGCAGTTTGGGAGGATGAGGGAGGGAGTGAGGGAGGGAGTGAGGGAGGGAGAAGGGAACACGAACCAGGGTGAACAGCAGAATGTGCACAATCGCTGTCAGCATTTTGAATGAAGGATATCCTTGACAGCAGTTCTGTATCCCCTTTATTGTGGAATGCATATGGCAATGAACTAGTACTCCAAGTTGTAACAAACGTCATTTAGTAAAATGTCCTTAAACAAAATAACATAAATAAAAACAGAATGACGAAAGGGGATGGGGGGGCGTGAGTTCAGGTACGTCAGCGTGCTACTCGCTTCTTCAGCCTAAAGGTTGCGAAGGGTGTGTTCTCTCTGCTTCTGAAGGGTCGTCTGAAGGTCGTGTGTGACGCACAATTTCGCCTCTTCCCTAAACCGGCCAATCACAGCGGCCTTGCTCTCTGAACATTCTAGAACGCCGATCGGAGGAAACACTGTGTCTCTCCCAACATTCTGTTCTGGAACGTCCGGGGAGCGGTTATCGACTGTTACCAAAAGGACAAACCGCGACATTGAATTTATCATTGCTGCTTTCAAAGACTGTAACTTTATTGCCTCTTACTCCCTGACAAAAAAAATGGTGGCTGACTGTTCATGGCTTTCAAACTACTTACATACGCCGTGCAAAATAACGGGTGGAAATGTAAACTAAGCGTGGACAGCAGTAAATGTGATTTAACCGGATGGGACCGGTACTCTCCTTTGAGTTTGTCGATGCAAGATATGGAGAACCAGGTTGTGAATCAGAGGTTTGGATGAATACGTTTTGTGATGCCTTCAGGGAACTCTTTATTTGTCGTTTATTTGTTTGGCAGCCAATCTGGGCAGTTAGTGGTTAGCAGGCTTCTTCTGGTGTCAACTGAAAACTCATCTCTACCTTCATTCCCTACATTCTTCTTCTACATGTCAAACATACATGATCTTCACACACACACACACACACACACACACACACACACACACACACACACACACACACACACACACACACACACACACACACACACACACACACACACACACACACACACACACACACACACACACACACACACACACACACACACACACACACACACACACACACACACACACACACACACACACACACACACACACACACCTTTGTCCACTGTGTGGTGGTGGTGTTGTGGGGACTGGGAGTACTGCCAGCTAGCCTGCCTCTGATCACAATCAGGGTCAGACACAACAACAGAACAGAGTGTGCTAGACGGCCGGCTAGCTGCCTCATTGCCGATGCCATATCATTACTTTCACAGCATATTTTTAGTGGTTACTTCATGGTGTACCAGTAGGCGTACATACAAATTCCAACCAATAATACTGTCCCAGAGTTTTGAAAAATCTTGTCCCCCGCTCCTCCTCCCATCAAATAAAACCTTCATCTCCCTTTACCTAAATCTACCTTTATCTCCTTTATTGCCACCGTTGAGTAAAATGTTGTCCATTCGTACTGGAGGGGGATGATGAGGACTGGCTGATACCTGATACTTTTATATAAAAATGTGTTTGTTTTTTTTAAATCAGAAGACAAGCAAGTACGCTGCCTGAAGCGGTAGAAAATGACGACACCACGCAGCCAGCAGTAGGACAAAATACAGACCAGCACAAAGCACTGAAAAAAAACCAGACTAGTTGTGACGGAGGAAATCGGCTCCATCCTCTTCTGGGAGGCTCCAGTATCCAGCAGTGGGAGGGAATTTTCATTTTCTATATACTTTACAACACATTAGAGATGACTCATCACTTGTCACGCCAAGAGCCAAACCTTCCATTATTATTAATACGTCATTGCAGACAGGAGAAAGGGGAGCGCTTGCTCACATTCAAGTTTGTTTTTTATAGCCCGTAATCACAGTAATCACAGTCTGGAAGGGCTCCACAGTGTCCACGTTAAGAAATAATCAATGAAAATGACTAATGCGAACGATAACAACATCTCTAAACCGTACATCTCCTCTAAACCTGAAGGCAAAATTGCCACCCAAGGAGGACCCGTCAGCTCTGACCGGATACTGGGAGAGTAGAGCTAACGGTTTCATTAGCGTCACAAAGTTATCAAGTCCAACTGAGAGCGGAGGCAGATAAATGCGTATGTCGACTTTACAACAGGCTGACAAATCTGCTTGGTATTTTTAACATCTACATTTGGTTCACCGGTGACCTAAAAATGGGTGTTTTGGAATTTGTGAGGGCAGGTGTGCACCTCAGTGAAGTGCATTTCCTCCCCGAACCCTGTGTGTGTGTGTGTGTGTGTGTGTGTGTGTGTCTCAGCGGGACAGCACTAGGTCACTGACTTAATGATTGACTATTCCTGTGTGTGGAATACAAATAACACTAAAACACAGGCCACTGAGCATCCTGCAGAGCATCGATGAGTGAGTGTCGCTCAGACATGCTCATTGTTGTGAACTCACACGTGTACGTCCAAAACATAAACACAGGCCCTTACCTTGCCACGCACACGCACGAGCATCGTGCACGCACACACACAAATTACATCCGGCTCCATGAAACCGGCTGAATCCAGGTCAAAGCTACAATCCCTTATTTATTTCACCTGTTAAATTTGGTCAAGGGATTTTTAGCAACTTTTGGGTACCAGCAGCCACTGGTAGTAGTAACTTTGTGTAGTTTTCAGGACAATGTGCATTAAGTAATGGTTAACACAGGACATCTGTAATGTTAATGGTCAAGAGATCTCTGTCTTCTGTTGTCGTCACACCACAAATGTACCATGTGTCAAACTACTGCAAATAGATGGGACAGTAACAGTACAGCATGGCTGCAAGAGAGGGGAAGAGTCGCATCCGGACCAGAGTTCAGTGTCGTTCTCAGAGGAAATGACGCGACATCGACATCAATCTCAGGGATTGATACTACTTGAATGACTAGAGGTTATTTCTACTGGGTATTCTGCACGAGGTAAAAGAGGCTGGAAGATTTACTTTCTTTGCTCCTTGCTTGGGTGAGACTGATCCATCCAAATAATTTTCTGTGGTCGTTTGTTGGACATTTATTCTGAAACCAAATCAAATGCTTATAGTTTTGGGATGTGTGTGAAATGAGATGCAGTAGCTCCGTTACAGATTTGAAGTGCTACCATCTCCATTACCTCCCTCATTCAATTTTGACGAGTGGAGACATGTCTAGCCTTGGCTGAGTGAGTACCTAACCAAATGATACGCTTTCAAAAGTAGAGAAATGATGACATCAAGTTGTGTGTTGGAGTACTGCAGCGCTGTGGTTTCTCCTCGCGGCTGAGATTCAGACAGTACTATTGTGGGTGAATGCAATGAGAATTGTACAAATGGACCAACACATTTATAATGAACTTTTCTATATCTATATCTAACTTTTCACATCTTAATATTTTCAAGATAATAAATTTGTTTTGCCACAATGCCTGTTATTTCTGCAGCAAATTATTATTTAAAAAAAAATATTTTTTGACTACATCAAAATGTCTTTTTTGCTACTTAATTATAAAAAACATGGCGAATGACCACTCTGATTTCAATCGTGTTTCTGTCAATCACACTTCTAAATCAACCAATCCAGTTGCTTACCTCCACCTGTTGACCCCGAGGTTGGAGGAGCCGGCGAACCAGGGGTCCAGGAAATAAACACAGCGCACCGTGCCCGCACCCCGGACCGCCTCCAGTAGTGATGGGTTGTCATGGAGACGGAGACCCTTCCTGAACCAGTGGATTGAATTTGGGGCCATCTTATTCTGACGTGGAAGGAGGAGGAGAGGAAGGGGGCTATGATGAAAAGGGAAAGAAGAATGAGAATTACCGACTGGAAGAAAAGTTGGTGAAGATTGCCAACATCCGGATAAACAGCGACATCAGGTACATTAGAACATCACGGTGAGCTCTGGTTACAGAACAGTCTGTACTAGTACAGCGGCAAAAGTGAACAATAGGACTGATAACAAAAAGGTGTCTGAGTGCCGATTACAGGACATTCTGAACTGGAATGCATTCAAATAACTGGGATTGGAAGCAGCACACAGCTTTGGCTTAGGGCTTTACTTACTACAATTTGGGCATTGAACCAAGAGATGTACCAGGACAGATGCAACAATAGAATGAAACAACAGCACAGAGAACAGAGGCAACAGATATATCTGTGCCCGCACACAACAATCGTGTATGATAGGAAATGAAGACATAACAATAATCAGGTGCAAATGGAGGAGGAAGACAGGGGTGTGTGATGTAGAGATGAAGGCAGGTATGCAGGGGGAAACAGCTTTGGCTTAGGGCTTTACTTACTACAATTTGGGCATTGAACCAAGAGATGTACCAGGACAGATGCAACAATAGAATGAAACAACAGCACAGAGAACAGAGGCAACAGATATCGCAGAACAATCGTGTATGATAGGAAGTGACGACATAACAATAATCAGGTGCAAATGGAGGAGGAAGACAGGGGTGTGTGATGTAGAGATGAAGGCAGGTATGCAGGGCGAAACGAGGGTATGCGTCTACAATGGAGTATTGATCTACACTGCAGTAGTGCTGCTGCGGCCTATTCTTTCTCACATGTTCCAAACAAGGAACTTAGCGGTCAGGTGAAACTCGTGATCAAGACCATTCCTCGAGGACTCTGAAAAGCCTGTTACTGCACTCCTATGTATATCAACAAACCTCAAAAAAAATCAATACGCCGTCTGGCATCAAGTTTAAAATAATGACCTGTCAAAAGAGGTGGAAATAAACTCAGCAGCCAGCCAATCGATCGTTTAAGCAACTGACTGGTTGCATGGTTTTCAACAGGTGACTTGACAGACCGGCTCGCAGATAGGTCAGCTCATTGATTTTACAAACACACAACGAAATGTCATCCTCAGGTCATCCTCAGGTCATCCTCAGGTCATCCCCAGGTCATCCTCAGGTCACTCCCCGGTTGACCCGAGGATGACACGAGGCAGCATTCAACAGCGATCTCCAACATGGACCTCAGGCGCTGGCAGGCTGATAAACCAAACAGCAGACGGCAGTGGAAGAAACACAGAAGATCCCTGACAGACTGGCTGGCACTGACTGCTGATTGGCTGGCTGACTACTCTCACTGACCAACTGAATGACTAGCTGACAGACTGACCGACTAACTGGCTAATTGGCTGAATGACTGACTAGCCCACGGACTGACTGATTTACTAATTGGTTGACTGGCTGGCTGGCTGACTGCTTCAGGCTGACTCAGAACTGGATTGAGACCCGGTTGCCTGCTGAGTTCATTCAGAGGAGAATGTCACTGACTTTTAAAGAAGCAAATCTCGTAGTAAGAAAAGATTTGACCAATCATAGGCAGACAATGGTTGCTGTTCTCGGGAGTTGCTTGCTGTCATGCCGAATACAAACAAAACTCATTCATCCTTCAGCCTTTCGCACCTCACTTTATCTTTCTTTGGTTTGTGAGTGGAGCAATTACTGACAACGCACAACCCCCAGCTGAATCCCACAAAACCCCCACAAAAATGAATCAGCATGGATGTTTTCACAAATAAACACATCCTGCTCTAGATTTCAAACAATCCACCAGTCCTATTCCGGGGCCGACAGAAAGCATCAAAGCACAAATTACATTTCGACTTTGCTCAGTCACCAATAAATCAGGGAGCAGGCCACTTTGAGCGGTGTTGTGCTCCAGTTAATGAGCCAGTATTTCAAAATCTCAGCCATGGAAAACGTATGCTCTCATATAATATTAAGACATGTTAAGGTTCATTTCAAACACCACGAGATAAAAAAAACAAAAACTCACTACTATCTATATTAACAGTAACCCGTGGCATATTTTGAAATCTCACTTCTTCAAATCAAGACATATTATAGCCTAAAATAAAATGAGTCTCTACTCCGCTGTGAACGTGAGCGCCTTCTACCGTTCTCCGGTACGCCTCGCGCTGAAGCACAATATAGCAATACCATATAGCAATAAACAATACAGTTTAAACGAATGTGACATCCTGAGTGTTGAACATGACAGTTTGGTTGCCAGATGCTGCGTGTCGGATCTCAGCGATGGCTCCTGTGACTTCTCCAGGTGGAAATTAGGTCACGATGTCCCTTCTCAGTGGGGCTAATTGTGTTACTCCACTCGGCACCACCCCGGCGCGGATACGACCAGATGCTCCACGGTCCAAAGTGGCGTTTCTGATAGTTCACGCAGTCGCAAGTCTACAATTGTGACAAAGTGCAATTACTACACCTCCACAAAGCAAAACGGGGTGACCGGAGCGTTTACGTAAGCGGTGGCGCTGTTTATAAATGTAATGCCCGTTTGCAGCTAAAACCAAACAGTCGGAGAGCCGTCTTACCTCGTGTTGTTGTTGTGATATTTATGCCAAGCCAAAAGAAAGACTCATTTCCTCACTCGGGTTTTGCGTGCGGTGAAGCGGTGAAGCGGTGCTAGCCCGTTAGGTCACACTTGGTATCTAGTCTCTCTTTGCCTGCTGCTGCACTAGTTTGTTTCATAAGAGTTTGTCTCACTGCGCATGCCCCCCTGTCTTAGCCAACTCTGATGCTGCGTTCCCGTCGCCTGGGAAACAAATCGGCGTAAGTGTGTGTAAATCGGCGTTCGAGTGTATAATTCCCTATACTAAACTGCAGATACTTCCTTGTTGGTGCTGATGTCAGGATTCGTGGGAGTCAGAGAAACCGGGGTCAAACCTCGAGTTCCCCCGTTACATCCCAAGAATTGAATTGAATTGAATATATTTACGACCTGAAAGCTGACGTGACCGGTATATATATGTTTGATGGTCGTATCTCCTGTCATTCCCATAAACTTGAATGCAGCATCGGGATGAAGCATGAAGAGTGCCGTGCCTCTGTCCGCTGCTCCTATTGGTCGGTGTGGCGTCACATGTGCGATGCCGGGTCACGTTTAGGAAGTGTGGGATAATCGATAAGTAAACATTCACTAACAAGGATTTCCTTAAGGACTGGCGCCGCCCACGGCGTTCTTCCTTGAAGGAGAGCCGCGGTAATACAGGGACTCCACTTCAGTAAACCGTATTGTATGGCCAAGTCCCTGCATCCAATATAACCTGTTACCAAAACGTAGAAACCCACTGACATCAACTGAAACACGACTAATGACTGACAAGATTTTATTATTTGGTCAGTGTGATATTGTTTGATAATTATCAGACCTAGACCACCAAAGAAGACCTTCAAGAAGGGAATTCTCCATGCATGGATCTCTCTCTTCCTTCCCTCTCTCCTTTCCCTTCTTCCCTTCCTTCTCTCTCTCTCCCTGTCTGCCCCCCCTCCAGCAGATGGTAGCAGATCTGGGAATCTGGGCATGATCTTCCTCTGCAATTACAACAATTACAATAGTCATTTAGCAGACGCTTTTATCCAAAGCGACTTACAAAGGTGATAGTTAACACTATGTGGGGATCAAACCCACAACCCTGAGACTGAGAGTCTCATGCTCTACCGACTGAGCTGTCTGGGCCATCACTTCCCCTTCACGTCCACACACAGGCCGAGAGCCTCTCTTCATCTTATGGCAGCAGCGTCGGACATATTGTCATTCAGCATGTTTCTGAAACGTCAAACCATGTGAGTGAATAGCAGATGTCCTACTGGGATATTACTATGTGTCCATACTGACGCACAACAGTAACCAAGCGCTTTGCCTGTTTGTTCATTTATCACAATTATTTTAAGAATCCATGATTCTAATAATATTTTGATTGCATTTTGTTTGCAAAACAAATATAGAAAGTGCGTTACAGACTAAAGTTCACACTACAGAAGTTATTTTGTGATGGAATTTACTTTTTCAGTGTATCCACTTTTCTTCAACCTGCCACTAGTACTTCAGATAGTACAAATCTGCTTGGTATTTTTAACATCTACATTTGGTTCACCGGTGACCTAAAAATGGGTGTTTTGGAATTTGTGAGGGCAGGTGTGCACCTCAGTGAAGTGCATTTCCTCCCCGAACCCTGTGTGTGTGTGTGTGTGTGTGTGTGTGTGTGTGTGTGTGTGTGTGTGTGTGTGTGTGTGTGTGTGTGTGTCTCAGCGGGACAGCACTAGGTCACTGACTTAATGATTGACTATTCCTGTGTGTGGAATACAAATAACACTAAAACACAGGCCACTGAGCATCCTGCAGAGCATCGATGAGTGAGTGTCGCTCAGACATGCTCATTGTTGTGAACTCACACGTGTACGTCCAAAACATAAACACAGGCCCTTACCTTGCCACGCACACGCACGAGCATCGTGCACGCACACACACAAATTACATCCGGCTCCATGAAACCGGCTGAATCCAGGTCAAAGCTACAATCCCTTATTTATTTCACCTGTTAAATTTGGTCAAGGGATTTTTAGCAACTTTTGGGTACCAGCAGCCACTGGTAGTAGTAACTTTGTGTAGTTTTCAGGACAATGTGCATTAAGTAATGGTTAACACAGGACATCTGTAATGTTAATGGTCAAGAGATCTCTGTCTTCTGTTGTCGTCACACCACAAATGTACCATGTGTCAAACTACTGCAAATAGATGGGACAGTAACAGTACAGCATGGCTGCAAGAGAGGGGAAGAGTCGCATCCGGACCAGAGTTCAGTGTCGTTCTCAGAGGAAATGACGCGACATCGACATCAATCTCAGGGATTGATACTACTTGAATGACTAGAGGTTATTTCTACTGGGTATTCTGCACGAGGTAAAAGAGGCTGGAAGATTTACTTTCTTTGCTCCTTGCTTGGGTGAGACTGATCCATCCAAATAATTTTCTGTGGTCGTTTGTTGGACATTTATTCTGAAACCAAATCAAATGCTTATAGTTTTGGGATGTGTGTGAAATGAGATGCAGTAGCTCCGTTACAGATTTGAAGTGCTACCATCTCCATTACCTCCCTCATTCAATTTTGACGAGTGGAGACATGTCTAGCCTTGGCTGAGTGAGTACCTAACCAAATGATACGCTTTCAAAAGTAGAGAAATGATGACATCAAGTTGTGTGTTGGAGTACTGCAGCGCTGTGGTTTCTCCTCGCGGCTGAGATTCAGACAGTACTATTGTGGGTGAATGCAATGAGAATTGTACAAATGGACCAACACATTTATAATGAACTTTTCTATATCTATATCTAACTTTTCACATCTTAATATTTTCAAGATAATAAATTTGTTTTGCCACAATGCCTGTTATTTCTGCAGCAAATTATTATTTAAAAAAAAATATTTTTGACTACATCAAAATGTCTTTTTTGCTACTTAATTATAAAAAACATGGCGAATGACCACTCTGATTTCAATCGTGTTTCTGTCAATCACACTTCTAAATCAACCAATCCAGTTGCTTGCCTCCACCTGTTGACCCCGAGGTTGGAGGAGCCGGCGAACCAGGGGTCCAGGAAATAAACACAGCGCACCGTGCCCGCACCCCGGACCGCCTCCAGTAGTGATGGGTTGTCATGGAGACGGAGACCCTTCCTGAACCAGTGGATTGAATTTGGGGCCATCTTATTCTGACGTGGAAGGAGGAGGAGAGGAAGGGGGCTATGATGAAAAGGGAAAGAAGAATGAGAATTACCGACTGGAAGAAAAGTTGGTGAAGATTGCCAACATCCGGATAAACAGCGACATCAGGTACATTAGAACATCACGGTGAGCTCTGGTTACAGAACAGCCTGTACTAGTACAGCGGCAAAAGTGAACAATAGGACTGATAACAAAAAGGTGTCTGAGTGCCGATTTCAGGACATTCTGAACTGGAATGCATTCAAATAACTGGGATTGGAAGCAGCACACAGCTTTGGCTTAGGGCTTTACTTACTACAATTTGGGCATTGAACCAAGTGATGTACCAGGACAGATGCAACAATAGAATGAAACAACAGCACAGAGAACAGATGCAACAGATATATCTGTGCCCGCACACAACAATCGTGTATGATAGGAAATGAAGACATAACAATAATCAGGTGCAAATGGAGGAGGAAGACAGGGGTGTGTGATGTAGAGATGAAGGCAGGTATACAGGGGGAAACAGCTTTGGCTTAGGGCTTTACTTACTACAATTTGGGCATTGAACCAAGAGATGTACCAGGACAGATGCAACAATAGAATGAAACAACAGCACAGAGAACAGAGGCAACAGATATCGCAGAACAATCGTGTATGATAGGAAGTGACGACATAACAATAATCAGGTGCAAATGGAGGAGGAAGACAGGGGTGTGTGATGTAGAGATGAAGGCAGGTATGCAGGGCGAAACGAGGGTATGCGTCTACAATGGAGTATTGATCTACACTGCAGTAGTGCTGCTGCGGCCTATTCTTTCTCACATGTTCCAAACAAGGAACTTAGCGGTCAGGTGAAACTCGTGATCAAGACCATTCCTCGAGGACTCTGAAAAGCCTCTTACTGCACTCCTATGTATATCAACAAACCTCAAAAAAAATCAATACGCCGTCTGGCATCAAGTTTAAAATAATGACCTGTCAAAGGTCAGAGGTGGAAATAAACTCAGCAGCCAGCCAATCGATCGTTTAAGCAACTGACTGGTTGCATGGTTTTCAACACGTGACTTGACAGACCGGCTCGCAGATAGGTCAGCTCATTGATTTTACAAACACACAACGAAATGTCATCTTCAGGTCATCCTCAGGTCATCCTCAGGTCATCCTCAGGTCATCCTCAGGTCACTCCCCGGTTGACCCGAGGATGACACGAGGCAGCATTCAACAGCGATCTCCAACATGGACCTCAGGCGCTGGCAGGCTGATAAACCAAACAGCAGACGGCAGTGGAAGAAACACAGAAGGTGGTGTGTGTGTGTGTTAGTGATTCCTACATTTCCCAGAGTGCCTTTTGGCAACCCTGAGAGAATTTGCCTGAACTTGTTGCATTCAGCTGTGGGTGATACATGTAGGCAGAGAGAGCAAGCGAGAGTTACACCCCTTAATCAAAACCCAGCCTGGCTTGTGGCTGCATTGCATTCTGGTCTATCTCAGCTACTGCATTGCATTCTGGTCTGTCTTGGCTACTGTCGGTGGAGAAATTGGTCTCTCTCCTCTCCTCTGATGGATTTCTCCTGTATGATTGTTGATCGTCGGTCTAGAAAGAAGCCCTTGCTCTTTGATTCTGATTGGTGACACCAAAACCTGACGCAACAATACTACATATCAGACAGTAACAGGTTGAATCACCAGTCATTTCCACTGATTGTAAAACTTCTAGGTGATAAAAAATAGGGTGAACTAAACAATAACTAGTGGGATTACCACAGTGTGTTGATGATCACGACACAAGTGGAACCTTTTTCTGTCTATGGCTCTATTGTAAGGAGTTGGTAGGAGTTCCTCCTTCACGCCTGCCTACGTTCATTATGCCTGATCAGTACCGAGGCTAGGAATAGAGCCACGCTGGTGCCAGATTACACCGTTATGAGCCATTCTGCTGCTCCCCGAGAACAACATGGAAGCTCTGAACATATTTGGACTGGACTGAAATAGTAATAATAGCACCCATAATATGTTTTATTGTTTTATGCCAGTAGTTTTCAATGCAGGTCCTCGGGGTCCAGAAGCACTGCTGGTTTAATTGGAGGTTAATTGGCTTCAAGTCACGTAGTCAAGTCAAATTTACTTGAATAGCCCTTAACCACAACCTGGACCCTCGCAGAGCCCAAAGAAAAAAAACTCCCACGAGACCATTTAGAAAAAATAAAAGTTAGAAACCCTGGGAGGGGCTCAGAGAGGAATCCTCCTACCGGGACGGTCAGGCTGCAGTAGGTGCCGAGTCCACCGTGCATCCCCTTGCATCCCAGGGGTAAAATAGTCCCTGGCTATTTCACATGGCTAGAACCAAAACCAGCAGGCCTCTGGGTCCGTCTGTTTCATGCTTTCATGGACCATTCCTAACTTACCTCGTCAAAAGGTTCTTCCAAATGACAGAGTGTTGAAATCATGTTGGGATAAAAGATAGTTTGCTACAGTATCAAGCACCGCAGAAATCAAAGCTTCACACGGTGGCAGTGAGAAGGAACGTCAATACCCAGAAATCACGTGATGTGATGTCAGCAAACCGCGCCCTCCTCAGTCTTCTCAGCCGGTGATGTGGGTGGAGGTCACTGATGAGTCCAGCTTCCTCTGGACGGAGCGCTGCTGCCGTTAGGAGACACTTTGGGATTTCGCTCGTCAAAGTCACCTCATTCCCGACTCAGCAGGGTGGATTTTCTCTTGTTCAAGCGCATTATTATGTTTTTGGATTGAAAATAAGGCGATATTCACCTATTGGATCTTATTGTTTTGTTGATGCTCTTCCAGCATGGTGTCAGTTTCAAAATCCAGAGACACAACAGAGAGATGGTTTTGGTGTTACTCCTACGGTAACAGGCAAAAGGTAAGTTGCCCAACAATGTCCCAAAAAGTCGGCACAGTTCAAATAAACCGCTCCGAACATGCTTGGAGTGAATGCACACACACACACACACACACACACACACACACACACACACACACACACACACACACACACACACACTCAAACACTAATGTGGAGGACAACTGACCTACTGCACATTCCGACATTACTTGAAATGAATTCTTACATCACATCATTCTGCAACAAAGCTGTATTTCAAGGGCTTGTGTAGACAAATTAAGATGTTGCTGACAGCATGTGTGTGAGCTTTTGACGCCTGCACATCCATGTGCCTTGCTCACACACACACACACACACACACACACACCTCGTTGACAGCACGAGGACACCATGTGCCTCGCTGACGCTCCGCTGGCGGAGGCGACCTGGCCGCTGTCCCCAGCACACCTCGTTCTCACACCCACCCCTTCTCTCTCTGCGTATGTGTCTCTGCACTGGGGTCAGACTGATATCGGGCCGATACTGGCCTTTCCTTATATCAGATATCAGCCGGTTATGTCATCCTCTGGCAATGTGATGGAGGTTCCTCCCTCACCACAGCTACATAACAACACTCTTTTCTTTATTTAATGGTCATTACTGCCATTAAATAAAGGATTCTTTTAAGGATAAAGGATTATCATCAGTTTCCCCATTGAACAGGGGGGGGGGGGGTCACCCTGCCTTAAAGAGCTGCTAACACTAATCTCATTAGTCTGGCTTCAATGAGTGATGTTGTTTCAGAAGCTTTTCACCCTGATGAGAATAAACCTGCTGGGCTGATTTAACATGAAAACTGTCAAATTTAAACATGTTCAATATCAGTACAAAATATCAGCTGTCAGCAGCTTACATCCAAAAATAGTACTATTGTACCACAGACAGCAACAACAACAAAAACGCTTCCCATGAAATCCAGTTTATGTCACATTCACAACACATTCACATTTTACACACTTACAATGAAATCGAACTTTGTTGACTTGCAAAACTTTGATCTGAACTTTTACATTCAACGGAGCTTGATTTCAACCCCAATGAGCCCATGTCAGTTTTTATTCATTATTTATTGATGGCAGGACATTCAAATGAATTCCATTGTTCAAGAGGAGGAATGAAGGAGTGAACGAAAGAGTGAAAGGAGACTGCTTTTGATTTATGAGTGTTTTGTATGAAATTTTAAGAATTCTGAATGTTGAAAATGTTTAGATAACATTGCGATAGATAGAGTAATTATTTTCTGTGTAACATTTGAACCTGTCATTGTTTTTTTCTAAATAAAATCAGACCCTGCTCAATTGATTTTCTATACAAATGACAAGAAGAATGTCATTGTAAAACTCTTGATAGCTTAAAATCTATAGCCATGTGAAAAATGAGTATAAGTACAACAAGTCTCACTTTTAAAAAGCAAACCATAATTACTGGTAGGTAATTAGATCAGATACCTAGATACTTCAAAAGCACCAGGGGGTAAAATGAATTCAGCCAATAGAAAGTAGTTGACAGGGTTATAGAACTTAACACTCATTGTCATTATAACTCTTGATTTAGCTGTGAACCGTCTTTAATTTAAAAAGGAGTGTATACTGAGATACACAGAAAAGAAACACAACATTAAAAATAGAAAGAGATAGAAATGTTTTGGAGAGGTTGTCACTGTTCCCTCGGTAGTGTTGAGTTTAAGGGTTGAGGCTTCGCAGATCAGCACCAATCATGAAGTAGAGCAAAGTGCACCTTGGCAGGATCGCCAGTCATTATCGAGGGTTTTGCTTATTCCAGAAATTGTGTGATGGTGGGATGGAAAGGTCTCTGGAACAGCATTCAAGCCAAGTCACAGTAGTTGTTTTTACACCGCAGGAACTTAATACTATTAATACTTAGCTCCAGGAACTTCCACCTTTCCCACCAGGGGAACTAGCCCCCAAAAAAGGTTCCTCTTGGATAGTTCCTGGACCCAAAAAAAGTTCCTGCTACCGAGGTAGTACTTTTTGGGGGACCAGGAACC
The DNA here is from genome assembly GCA_034670405.1 of Hoplostethus atlanticus. Lineage (NCBI taxonomy): Eukaryota > Metazoa > Chordata > Actinopteri > Trachichthyiformes > Trachichthyidae > Hoplostethus > Hoplostethus atlanticus. Next base: position 17,710 of record JAXDDX010000316.1, on the reverse strand, counting down.
ATTGGGGGGGAGTTGCAGTACTGAACAATGCTGATTGATTCCTGCTGAGAAGGTTCCTGCTCAAAAAAGTACCCAAAGGTTTCAGGTTCCTGCGGTGGAAAAAAGGCAACTAAATCTCTCCTCTGGTGTGGCCTCGTCTCAGGAGCTTTTCATTCAGAACCACACATTCACACAAGGAGCCCAGTACTACCAGTCTACTACAGAGCAGCTATACTGGAGTTACTGGGAGTAGCACCTTGCTCAACAGCATCTCAATGGTCGTTGCTGAGTGTGTTTTTGTTTTTTTACCTTTAGTTTTCTGAGCAACAACCTCTTTCACACATCGTCTTCTACTACGCCTGGCTTCATTTTTACGTTGAGTCATCCAGGGAACATTTGCTGAGCTTGCATGATCTTTTTCAGGATCCCTGCGTCACATTCACACAGCTGCACACATTCATACCTGAGAGCTGCCCAGCACAACCACAGCCCCCTGCTGGTGGCCGCTGAGCAGTTCCACCGAAGCCGTTTGGGGGTTCGGTGCCTTGCTCACAGGCAAGTGACCTGAGGATCATGAGTAGTTAGCAAAGCAGCTGAAGGCAGTCTACTGAAAGCTGAGGACAGCAGGGGTGTGGTTCAGCAGCAGCCTGCTCCTCTGGTGCTGTTGAGCTGTGAGTCCAGCTGAGGGTTGACGGTGTCTTCAGATCCGGGTTGGACCAGGTTCAGAACCGACTGGACCGACAGAACCTCCTCCACCAACCTCCTAAAGCACAGCAGGTTTAGTGACGATTACTGGAATGTAAACTGGATTTCAACAATGAACCTTGAAGAGCAAGAAGAACTTTCTGTCCATTTCTATTATCCATGTTATTTGTTTCCTCAGGTTAGCTACTCAACTCTAGTTTGCCCTTGAAAAATGTCGTTAAACTTTATTACATAGCCTTGAGATTTATTAGAGTCCTTTGACCTCTTACTGTTACTAGTGGAGCTCACGGCTTTATGATGCCCTTTATGTGAAGCTGCTTGGTGATAAACGGTGGCGTGGTGGTCAGACGCTGTGTAACGCTGACGTCACACAAGAGGAACAACTGGATGACTGACTACAACTTGGAAGTGTTATGGAGGACCAGATCTACCAATAATAAAAATACAGAAAGGCCTAATTTATGTATTAATTAAATGTATTAATATGTTTATTTCCCTATTTATATATTTCTCAATTTATTAATTTTCTGAATTTATTTTTTCTGTATTTATTTTTTCTGTATTTATTTATTGCTGGTATGCAGCCATTAGTGTACTAACGTGATCTACCAACCGGTGGAGGAGCAAGGCAAGAACATCCATATGGAGAAGGATGATAAGGATAAATAAAAACAGTGATGATAAATTAATAAATAGAGTAATAAATAAATACATCATCGAAACAGTAATGTTGAAATAAGAAATAAGTAAAGTAGCATAAGATGGAGACACCCAGAACATCTTTGTCGTTTGACATCCCAAGTATCAATTACCTCATAGCCTCTTCTCTTCTTTTCTCTTCTCTTCTCTTCTCTTCTCTTCTCTTCTATTCTATTCTATTCTACACCTCTGGAGGGATAAAGGCGCCTCGTCCTGCCGCTCTGTTACCTCATGGCCTCGCCGACGTTCTTGTTGTCTTTGACGGACGTCTCCATCCACCTGATGAAGCCGTTGGCCTTGCTGAACCTGTCGATGCTGTCTGAGGACACCACCCTCTCAGCTAGATCACACTGGAGGGGGAGAGAGACAGACAGAAACAGAGAGGAGAGAGAGAGAGACAGGGGGAGGGGGAGGGGGGGAGGCAGGCTTTGAGAGGGGAGAGGGAGAGGAAAGAGGAAGAGACATTTCAGAATGATGGATATGATGCAGTTTGATTACATAGTTATTGTACAATCGATCAATACTACACTGGTTGTCTATGGGAAGCTGAATTGATTCTATTGTGACATTTTGATTGGATTCAACACAGTTCTGCTTCAATATAATAACAATAACAATAATAATAATAATAAGGAGAAGAAGAAGAAGAATTTTGAAAATTGCTATCAGCTTCCATCCTAAAATATCAGTACTGGCCTTCAAAGCCCACATGAGTGGAACCCGACTCCTTACTGTTGAATGATTTTGGTATGTATGCTGACCGACCGTAGTGACTCCCCCGGTAAGGGAGACGCTACCTTATTGGCCAGCAGGATGCAGGGGACGGAGCCCCCGCCGGGCAGCATGGCCTTGTTGTCCAGCTCCTGTTTCCAGAGGCGACAGTTGAGGAAGCTGGAGGAGTCGGTGACGTCGAACATCACCACACAGCCCGACGCCCCTTTGTAGTAGATCCTCGTCATGGAGATGAAACGCTCCTGGCCTGGTGGGAGAGCAGGGTATAGTCATCCATCCATCTATCTATCTATCTATCTATCTATCTATCTATCTATCTATCTATCTATCTATCTATCTATCTATCTATCTATCTATCTATCTATCTATCTATCTATCTATCTATCTATCTATCTATCTATCACTCTATCTATCCATCCATCTATCTATCTATCTATCTATCTATCTATCTATCTATCTATCTATCTATCTATCTATCTATCTATCTATCTATCTATCTATCTATCTATCTATCTATCTATCTATCTATCTATCTATCTATCTATCTATCTATCCATCTATCTATCTATCTATCTATCTATCTATCTATCTATCTATCTATCTATCTATCTATCTATCTATCTATCTATCACTCTATCTATCCATCCATCTATCTATCTATCTATCCATCTATCTATCTATCTATCTATCTATCTATCTATCTATCTGTCAATCTGTCTATCTATCTATCTATCTATCTATCCATCTATCCATCTATCCATCTATCCGTCTATCCGTCTATCCGTCTATCCGTCTATCCGTCTATCCGTCTGTCTGTCTGTCTGTCTGTCTATTGTTTTGTACCTGCGATGTCCCAGAGCTGCAGTCTGACTTTCTCTGTGTCTGACCAGGGCAGCACCTTCATAAAAAAGTCCACTAGAGAGAGAGAGAGAGAGAGAGAGAAAGAGTGTCAGACCAAAGGGAGTGCGAGCAACAGATAGTGTTGAAGAAAGAGAGAGAGAGAGAGAGAGAGAGAGAGAGAGAGAGAGTGAGATCAGACTATTTTTCTATTATATCACAGCTCTTCAAGGATAAAGTATGGACCCTTCATTAGATGTTACGACACACACACACACACACACACACACAGATTACCTCCCACTGTCATCTTGTAGGTCCTGTTGAACTGTCCGTTAACGTATCGGTGCACGAAGGACGATTTTCCAACATTCCCATCGCCAACAATCAGTATTTTCAGCAGGTGCTCCGTCATGCTGCAGCGCCGCGGGCTCAGAGTTCAGCCCTCCTGATTTATAACAACCACACGTTATTTTCTAAGAACTGAGCAGGCGTACAAGCCCACAAGCCAAATGTCCACCCAAACCTGAACCAGCCCCACTTCCTTCTAGAAAGACCAACAACGTTCACGGTGTGTGCCTGACCTTAGCTAGCCCATCTAGCACCCCTAACCCTAACCCTGACCCTGAAAACCCCTTTCCATTACGACAACCAGCTGTCACGGCTAGTGTGCTGCTCACATCTACCAGTTTCACTTTCAAGAGGAAGTTGTCACACACCATGCCGTGTGTCATAAACCACACCTTTGTGGAACAGGAACAGCACCCAGAAGGTTGCAGTGACCTTTTTTTCTTTTCTCTCTGTTTTTTTTTTAACCCTTAGTTCACCAAGAGGGAACCGTAGTCAAGCTCCCGTCTTTCTGTTGCTCTGCCCTGCTAGACAACCTTTAAAGAGATGGAGATTCGGGGGAAACTTTAAAGGGAAACTGCCTGGACAGCTATGGTTCCTTCAATCACAGGACACTTTAAAGTACTTTTAACCCTTTTACCTCCTGCTGGGAGTCTGCCTCGTCTTACACTAGAGGGGTTGGGAGTGACAGCTGAGACTAAATCCAAATGTGGAACCAACTGGACTTTAAATAAATATCAGGATACACTACTGTTGGTTATTTGGAGTTGACAGTGTTGATTGGAGAGTTGTGTGTCCAATCACAGAGCTGATTTGGCTGTAAAGAGTCAAATCTCCACGACTTCCCCCACCTCCTTCTCTTTCTCCTCACGCTTCACCGCCTGGTCCTCCTCCTTCACTCTACCTGCTCTACCTGAACCTCCTAAGGATTTTGATCTTCCTCCTCCACACTCCTCTTCTTCGGCACCCTTTCCCACTTCCTCTTCTTCATCTTCCCCCACGTCTTGGTCTTGTCTTCTTCCTTCTCCACCTCCTCCATCTCTGCCTCATAGGATTTTGATCCTCCTCCTCAACGCCCTCTCCCACCTCCTCTTCGTTCTCCTACTCCTCTTCCTCCGTGTTTCATTTCCTCGTCATCCTCTAAGTTTCCCTCTTGTCTTCTTCCTCTTCTTTCACTTCCCATCGTTCCGTTATAGCTATTATTGGTTGTGACACACACACACACACACTTACACACACACACACACACACACACACACACACACACACACACACACTGAGGCCATCAGCAGTTGGCCACACTAGGAGTTCTACCAGTCTGCCAACTAGGTCACTGTTACTAGCTAGTGAACATGTTTCACTCCTCCACTGATGCTGAATCATTTCTGTGACTTGACTGTGTGTGTGTGTGTGTGTGTGTGTGTATGTGTGTTCTTCTGTTATACGATGAATTGTCTGGGATCTTTTTTCCAGATCAAGTCAGCGTCAGTGTATTTTTTTTTGTGTTATTAACAATATCGCAACCATTAACCGAGGACGACAGAGATGTTTCTCCTTTTATTTCCATGATCAGATGATGCTGATCAGATTGAATTCACTGTGATTATTGTCATTGTCTGATTTGTCAATGTCAGTTATGAGCCAAGGACCTCAACAATATGTGCTGGTGTTTCCATGGTCATATTTCAGTACATTACAAACCTAATTCACCTCTACTCTACTCTACTCTACTCAACGCAGGGTTGATGACTTCAATAATTATGATATTTGATAATTACATTTAAACAGGTACGTAGATCAACTACTGACAAATATGAAAACTACAGGGAAAAAAACTAGGCAGGCAGATTCAGATTCTTCTGAATGTATTTTTTCCTTTTTAAATGATTTTTTTAATACATCTGACTTGTACATTCAATTTCCATTTCAGAGGCTGTGCTGTCTACGGCTGCTCTTCTGTGTTAGCCTGACACCTTGTGGTCGTGGCAAGTAATTGCAAGAGACAGAAACTCATCCGCATCTCTAGTTGACGCCCACAAGTTTGTTCAACAATCGACACATGCAGTACATTTGAACACACATGTAAATTTTTCTGAGCTGTTAGTGTTTCATTTTATTATATGAGGAAATACAAGTTGAGTCCGTCCTGCTGCTCGACTCCAGCCGCTGTAAGGTGCTCTGTCAGCTAAAAGCCATACATGATCAAACCCTGTATCTTCTTTTATGACAGAGATGAAAACTCATTTTACTTACTCATTTTTTTGTTGTTGATCCTACTGGAGTAGTTTTGTTGCTTGGAAGTTCAATATATATATATATTTGTGCACCTAAATGTGCTGTCTGTATTACAGTTTTTCTCAGTTGCTTTAGTACATTTCTCGAATCATCCTTAAGATTTGCAAAACAGTAAGCGCATTTCTCGAAACAACTGGTACAAACAGCACCACATAATGGATTACCTGCAAAAGCTCGTAACTTGCTCAAGATCCTTAGTTCATCTCTCAAAAGTAAATCTTTATGTCAGTGAACATGTCAGTCCATCAGAATGACAAGTCCTTGTGTCATTGAGTACAAACAAGATAGTCAGAATGCTTAGCCATGTTGTCAATATAACAGTTACTCTGATGGAAACTATGGTGAAGGTTTTGATGACAATGATTGAAAATTCACTTTTTCTGTCTGGCATATATCAATTTCAAAAGACATATACAACCAATAATTGTTCAAATTGTCAGTCATAATTGTCATTTACCTAAATGTGCTAAAACATTTGCAGATGGTAACAAAGAGAAATGCTCTTTCTGTTTGCACAGGTAACAAAATGTTGTGAAGAATTTCACATATTGGTTTGACGACGGTTTCAACTGTCATTGGAGAATTGAGCCAAAGCAACTGAGAAAAACTGGATTGAAAGTCAAGATTCATCAATTCAGAACACATTTACAAAAAAAGTCTAATAGAAATGGTTAACATGCTTGATATGCTTGACAGATTATGACAACTGGTTCAACCATTTTGCATGTAATGACTTATGCAATGAACTAGTGCCTAGATGTTCTGGGGGGTGAGACTATTCAACAGAGAACCAATATAATACATTTTGATCAACATGACATAAACTATTGATAATGTAGGAAACAGCAGACAGTTGGACATAACCATTTGCATGAATGTGCTAAAGCATTTGCAATTTGTTCAAAAGAATGAGAAAATACTTTTATGATGTGAACAAGTGACTAGATGATGTGGAGGTTGAACAAGTAGTTTTGAGAATTTCAATTCTGATCTGAGAAAGCGACCAAAGCGACTGAGAAAAACTGTAACCTGCTGTCAATACATTTATTTTATTCATTTCATTTTACATAGTTTCATAACACTGTTGAGAAAGCCCTGAATTATTGTTCAAGTTATGTTATTATTTTTCAGTTTTGCCCAGGAACCTCCTGCCTTCAGGAACCTGCTACTATCAGGAACTTGCTGCCTTCAGGAACCTGCTGCTATCAGGAACTTGCTGCCTTCAGGAACCTGCTGCTATCAGGAACTTGCTGCCTTCAGGAATCTGCTGCCTTCAGGAACCTGCTGCCTTCAGGAACTTGCTGCCTTCAGGAACTTGCTGCCTTCAGGAACCTGCTGCCTTCTGGAACTTGCTGCCTTCTGGAACTCAGGTTGTCATTCAAGTCAAAACAAGATGCATCTGTAGCCGGTTAGCTTCACCAAGAGGGTAAGTTCACTCCTTTTCCCAGCAGCTTCAGTCCAATGTTTAAATGTGGAGTGGAATAAAGCATTCAAGTAAGGTATAGTAGAGTAGAGTAGAGTAGAGTAGAGTAGAGTAGAAGTGAAAGGTACTGTTATTATCGTAAAATAACAGGGTGAATGGAGATGATTCAAGGGGTTTATTTTGCCAGAATGACAGAAATGCATTAAACATTTGACACAAAATATTGATTTAAAATTATTTTTTTTACAGGCTGAAATAATCAACAAGCTTCAGTCTATAAACCAGGCTGACTGTTCAAGAGTCAATATGTGACTGGAAGAGTGAAAACCTTTTGATTTCTCTCAGATTTACCACCAAACTGGAACATGCACTGTGTGTCTGTCTGGCTGCCCCTGCTGCTCCTCTTCCTCCTCCCCCATCATCACTCCCGACCTTTGACCCCAATTGAGTTGGAGGAGATGGAGGAAGTGGTGGTGGAGGTCATCACCGATAGCTCCCCCTGCAGCGCCACCTGCGGGCTGGGGGTGAAAACCCAGACGCTGTGTTTTCTCAAGGAGGGCAAAACAGGGATGGAAGGAGAGGAAAGGATGGATGGAAGAATTGAAGGAGGAAAGGAGGTATGGTACCTTCTGACCACATTTTGATGTGTGATGTTTAAAAATACAATACAACAATGTAAATACAATATTAATTATTTTCTGATGACAAATCCTGCAGAATTGAAATTTCAGTTGAAAGGAGGAAGTAATTAATTCTTTCTCTCTTCATTATGTGAAGATGTTTGGGAAGCTTCAATATTTCATTTATTCTGGAACAGATGATCCAGATGATCTGAGTCTCGCTCCAACCCTGAATACTTTTATGTTTGCACTGCATTTTATCAAATCTTTTGCCTATGTTTGCCATTTTATTCCTCTTCTTGCTTTCATTTAATGTTTTTTTAATTTATTGTATTTATTTATGTATTAATTCAAATTATTATTTGTATTATTACAATTACAATTCAAATTGCCTAGTTGTTATTGTTTGCATGTGGCAGATAAAGGAGACGAAGGTGGCGAAGGAGACGAAGGTGGCGAAGGCGTGCCGTGTGCGGAAGGTGAAGTGTCTGGATTCGTGGCAGTGTGGACTCAGGACGGTGACGGTGACGGCAGGACAGAGACTGGAGATCGACTGTCTGGGAGAAGTGATGGAGGCTATGGGACGGTACTCCTGGAGGTCAGGATGGAAGGAGGGAGGAGGAGGGAAGGAGGGAGGAGGGAGGAGGTGGATGGTCAGTGTGTTTGATGTCATGTGTTTTTTATGGATCAGGGTGTCATGGCGTTACGCTCGTGGAGTCATCAGCTCCGACGACTCCCTGTTTGTCCGCTGGGAAGCTCCTCAGCTGTACGGAGTGGTTCTGGACCCAGTCAGGGAGGAGGACGCAGGTACACACACACACACACACACACATACACACACCTACCGGATTGACAGATCATGCATGTAAATAATAGATGTAAAAATGCATCCACCCAGCCAACATGTGGGGCCCACATGAGTTTTACATGGGTTATATGGGTTTTAGAATGGGCTACCCATTTAAGCCCAGCTCTGGTCTATGTGTGGGTCCTGCATGGGCCCTATTTAAACGATGATTGCTCATATGGGTCCCACTTATAGCCCACCTTGGCCCCATTAGCGACCCACATGGGCAGACACACACAGGGCCTATATGGAGCCCATGGACAAATTAATATGGGCCCCATTTGGGTTGTAAGTACCAGCCCATCACTAACCCATGTGGGGCCTACATGGACATGTTGGCTGGGCACTTTGAAAAAAGAGAGCATCAATCAATCAATCAATTTTCAGGAACGTACAGGTGTGACGTGCAGGATGCTGCCCTCCGCAGGGCAAAGCGGGTTTACTGGGGCGTCCGGGTTCTGCCCCAGGGGGTCCTGAATCTGGACTACGGAAGCTCTCTGGCCCAGTGGCAATGGACGGGGGACTACCAGAACCTGACCATGGGATCAGGCCAGCAGTACAGAGACTCTATGGTACTGTTCATATAGGCTACTGTTGGGTTCATATAGGCTACTGTTGGGTTCATATAGGGTACTGTTGGATTCATATAAGGTACTGTTGGGTTCATATAGGGTACTGTTGGGTTCATATAGGGTACTGTTGGGGTAATATAGTGTACCGTTGGGTTCATATAGGGTACCGTTGGGTTCATATAGGGTACTGTTGGGTTCATATAGGGTACTGTTGGGGTAATATAGTGTACCGTTGGGTTCATATAGGCTACTGTTGGGTTCATATAGGGTACTGTTGGGTTCATATAGGGTACTGTTGGATTCATATAGGGTACTGTTAGGGTAATATAGGGTACTGTTGGGTTCATATAGGGTACTGTTGGATTCATATAGGGTACTGTTAGGGTAATATAGGGTACTGTTGGGTTCATATAGGGTACTGTTGGATTCATATAGGGTACTGTTAGGGTAATATAGGGTACTGTTGGATTCATATAGGGTACTGTTGGGGTAATATAGGGTACTGTTGGATTCATATAGGGTACTGTTGGATTCATATAGGGTACTGTTAGGTTCATATAAGGTACTGTTGGGGTAATATAGGGTACCGTTGGGTTCATATAAGGTACTGTTGGGTTCATATAAGGTACTGTTGGGTTCATATAGGGTACCGTTGGGTTCATATAAGGTACTGTTGGGTTCATATAGGTTCATATAGGGTACTGTTGGGTTCATATAGGGTACTGTTGGCTTCATATAGGTTCATATAGGGTACTGTTGGGTTCATATAGGGTACTGTTGGGTTCATATAGGTTCATATAGGGTACTGTTGGGTTCATATAGGGTACTGTTGGATTCATATAGGGTACTGTTGGGGTAATATAGGGTACTGTTGGATTCATATAGGGTACTGTTGGATTCATATAGGGTACTGTTAGGTTCATATAAGGTACTGTTGGGTTCATATAGGGTACTGTTGGGTTCATATAGGGTACTGTTGGGTTAATATAGGATACTGTTGGGTTCATATAGGGTACCGTTGGGTTCATATAGGGTACTGTTGGGGTAATTTAGGGTACCGTTGGGTTCATATAAGGTACTGTTGGGTTCATATAAGGTACTGTTGGGTTCATATAGGGTACCGTTGGGTTCATATAAGGTACTGTTGGGTTTATATAGGTTCATATAGGGTACTGTTGGGTTCATATAGGGTACTGTTGGCTTCATATAGGTTCATATAGGGTACTGTTGGGTTCATATAGGGTACTGTTGGGTTCATATAGGTTTATATAGGGTACTGTTGGGTTTATATAGGTTCATATAGGGTACTGTTGGGTTCATATAGGTTCATAGAGGATACTGTTGGGTTCATATAGGTTCATATAGGGTACTGTTGGGTTCATAGAGGATACTGTTGGGTTCATATAGGTTCATATAGGGTACTGTTGGGTTCATCTAGGGTACTGTTGGGTTCATATAGGGTACTGTTAGGGTAATATAGGGTACTGTTGGGTTCATCTAGGGTACTGTTGGTTTCACTGCTAACAAACAGCAGGAGGCTTGTGCCAGTATCTCAAAGACTTAGTGAAGTTTCATTTTTCTCCGAACACAAAGAATGTGATTATAATAGGCTTCTACTGCATCGTGGCGGTGCTGGTCCTACTGTGGGAAGGCTGGAAGATGACGAGGAAAGGGATCATGGAGAGGATAAGAAGAAGAGTGGAGGATGAAGGAGGAGTGCAGGCTGGCGTGTCTAACTGATGTGATCGTTAACCAAATAAACAAAGGACTGAGGATTCAACACTTTATTGGTTAAGTTTCCTGAGTAGAACACAATGAAAAGTCAATGTATGGAGCTACACGTATAATGTCCACCATGCTGGGTTGTTTTGGCACCTTCAGCTCTTCGAGCTTAGCATACAAAAGGCTTGAGACCAGGTGATCTTTCAAGCATTTGTCTGCCCCTCTGGGAGAGAGCAGGATCTTTATACCTTCAGGTTTAGGACAGCGAGGTCACCAGGAGAGACAAAACAGTGTTGGAGAACCATAGACAGATAACCTAGGAGACACTAGGCCAGGCTAGGGGTCGTCTTTCAGGTGGCATGAACCAGGGACAAACATGAATTCATTGCAGTGCTGATTCATAGAAGGCCTTCACTCATTGAGCCTCTTGGTCAAACCACCAAAACCTTGAATTGAATTGAAAACCTTGAAAACCTTGGTTGGTTGGTTTGTGGAATAGAGACTTAACTAAATTATACCCGCCGGGCCTGAGAGGATACCTGAGGAAATCACAGTGTGTGTGTGTAGAAAGACAAGACGAGAGTCATTTGACCAATTTAAAGCTGCACATTTACCTCAACTACCGCTAAAGGACACAAGGGGGCGCCAACGTCATCACATTCAAATTCTACAAGATGCAGTTTAAAAATAATGATTAAAGATGTATGTGCCAGATGAATGTTAAAGCAGAACAATTTCAGAATAATCACCGACATCAATACAAGAGGTGCAAGGAGGTGGAAGGTTTGTGGAAGGTTTGTGTCTTCTCTTTACGAGCGTCTTGTTTCGGGAGGCAGACGAGGGACTCTTTGGGGAAATAACACCAATGCAATTATGATGATATGCTCACTGTAATACGTTCATTTCCTCTAACTTGCTCCATTGACCCCCGAAGGAGAACTCTCATTTCCCCCCGTCCACAGCAGCTCCTGCTCTTATTTACAACTTTTACAGATGTTGTACACAGGTCCCACCGGTTACTGCAGGAACAGTTATTCCTCCTAATAATAATAATAATAATAATAATAATGTAGAGTGTAGCATTGTAATTTGGTCTATTTATATAAGTATAATCTGTGGGATGTGAAATAGCTTTTGATCTATGTTGAATAGGAGAGCTGGTGGGAGGACCAACATTTCCAGCCTCCTGTCTATACTCACATTTTGGAATACAGAAAGTTACCTGATGTTTGCTGCTCAATACAGATGAATACATCCTCCACAATGTTGTTTTGTCTGTTATTCAGATAGTTACTAACTTCCTCAGTATTTCTTTCATGCCAGCATCTTTTTGTCGGAGCAGATCCACTGTCTCGCTCTTCTCAAAGGGCTGAGATCACATTGCTTTACAGAGCTCTTCATTCAGGTTCGAAGACAGCCAGTGAGTCAGGTTTGAATGTAGGTAAGGAAAACGTAAAATCAATAAGGAAATCACCTTGATGTTCTTCATTGATCCACACTGATTCAATCTCAACACGTCTCTCAAGTGATTTGACACATTTCTCCAAAGTAAGGTCAATACTCTCAAAACGGCCAGAAAAACTAACATCCTGTAAATGCAACACTTACACCTCTATCCCTCCATGGATAGTACTGTAGTACTAGTTACATTGGCACTCTTGTGCTCCTGTCAGGCTAGATCACGGTAATTCCAGGATTTCCCGTACAAAGCCAGACTGCTTAACCAGCATGGGGCTCCAAGACATTTTCTAATGAATGATCTAACCAAACTTTCTAGCTTTTCTGCCTTCCATGAAACCTTTTGGTGAAAAATGTCAGAAACCTTGGGCGGGGCTACCCAGAGAGTTGTCGAAGTCATAATCGTCAGATATTTGGACTGATGGACCGACAACGAGGTGCAGATCTGTTCGAGGGCAAAGCACTTTCGACGTGTCACATACCTCTTACTTGCATCATCTCCTCGGTACTTTGGTGAGGTGGAAAGCAACCTGGAACTCTAAAACTAAACAAAAAAGGTTCCTGTTCAGAAATACCCAAAAGGTTCAGGTGCTAGTAAAAGCTGAAGGGGACATTGCACACCCTGCCATAATGCCTATCTCCAAGTAAGCTTTAACTAACTTCCTTATCTGTCTCTCTTAAAAAATAAAAGCCTCCGAGCCAAAAGTATTTGCCAGATCCTAGCTGACTGAATTTGGTGCCAAATCGTACTTGTGTGCTCTAAGCATCCAGAAAAGTTTGGACTTCCAGCTTTTTGCACAGATATCAAACAGCCTATTCTTTTCATAATTAAGTAAGCTAAAAGTTCTAAACTGGTTTCTCTTTGGGAATGAAACCCCCCTTGCTCTACGCCATGTCTACGAGCGGATTCTTCCAGGCTAACATAAGCTTCCATAAGAACCTCAGTACTTCCGGTGAACTTTCATACAACCAATAGGGGACTCCGTTAGGCCCCGGAGCTGAAGAAGCCTTCGTGTGCCTCATTGCATCTTGTACCTCTTTCCATGTTGGTGGGCTAACATCAAACTGAAATACTATCTCTCCAATTGCTATTGCTCTCTAAATCTTTCCCCATCTATGTCCACCTTTTCCAAATAGTTCTCAAGCTCCTGCTTCATTGCTCTTAGGTTACCACTTTTCTCCCTCTTAAATAATATTTTCACAAAACTAAATGGGTCCTTGTGAGATGCAATTCTGGCTCGCTCTTTCCTTGTCTTGTTTTTCCTAATGTTCTCTGCTCTCCTTAATGCTGCCAATCGCTTATATTTATACCTTCTTTCTCAACCTCTGTAGCCTTCCTCCATGGCCTCCTGTGCTGCCTTCTCTCCTGTCTATCGCTTGTCACCTGGATTCAACTACCTCGACATCTACCTTCTTACTTCTTACATCAACCCTTTCTGCTCTGTACTCCTAAACAATATCCCCCATTTTTTCTAACTTACTCTCAGCAATTCCTTTAACCTTGTCTAACTGTTTCCTCTGCTGGCTGGCTGACCTCTGCCTTCCTCAGTGCTAGAACCTGCCTCCACAGCAGGGGTGCTGATGTCCTGCAGACTTTGATTTGCTACCTGCCGCTGGACTTCACCCAACTGACTTGACATACTTCTTAGTAAATAACTATCAATGTGGGAAAAGTTGACTCTCTCTCTTTAATGTGACTTTGACTGTATTTTGCTTTCTCACATTGTTGTATGTTGTTTGACTTCTCTGTTTGTCACGATCCTGCTTACTTGACCTGATCTCCCTTGAAAATAGATTCTAAATCTCAATGGGAATAAAATGGTTAAATAAAACCTAAAAACATCAAAAAACACAACATGAGTTGGCTGAAAGTAAAATGTATTGATAGACATGTTGCTGCACCTATATTAACAATAATTCATTATCATTAATTCATTATTAAACAACAGATCAATGTATTGGTTTATTTTAAGGCAATAGTAAAAGGAAGTTTAAGAAGAGGAAGATAAAACAATGTTAATTTAAACTAATTCTCAAAAGAATTTCAAACAATTGTCAAAAGTAATATAAATGTTTAGCTTGGAGTAATGAGATTAATAAAATACCAAATACATCAGAGTATATGAGTATAGTATATGAAAATACAAACATAATATAAAGTAATTCATGGTGCCTTCATGACTACTGGGAAGTAAGAATTTTCTAAACTCAAGATAAAAGAGAAAAAGAAAAATGCAGTGAAAGAGACCAAAACAAGCATCCATCCATGGTGGTAGAATACCCTGCACTGCTGGCTTTGACAAGTGGAGATGGTATAAGATCACAACAACTAGCTGCCTGCCTACTGCTAACTTTTGTGTGTGGTAGCTTTAATAGCTTCACGGCTATAATGTGTGTAATTGTAACACACAAATGTATTGATAGTTGGATTTTCTTTGGTTTCCAAGCTGATGTCCTGACATTTCATAAGGTTTTGGAATTTAACTTTATTTGCTTCTGTTTCTATTCTGTCAATGACATGATGGAAATTCCACTTTATTATCTTATATTAGATTATATAATTCTGTCATTTTTACAATGACAATGTTAACAGAATAAAAATGTTTATAAGTAGTAAAGGTATCAGTTATAATCATTTATACAAATATAGTTGGCTGATAAACCTATATGGTCATGTCATAAATGTCATAAACTATATAAACAGTCATGTAAATCATTATTATGTTATTGTTTAGCGACCCGTGTAAATAACTAGTATTGCTGTATGTGTCTTTTTTCGCTTTTCCGCTTGATTCTTAATGTAATGCATCAGCAGCCACAAACAATCGCTAGTATTCTGATCGTTACATTGTTTTAAGGCTGATTTGTGCATGACAGTCCCATTTTGTCATATTTCCATGTCGCATTTCCCCCCTTTGATGGCATATGATGCCCGAAATATAACTAAAGTCCAGCAGCGAAGTTGCTGCACATGTTACGGCAGGTATAGTGCAAACTGGCAGGGTAACGTTAGGAGCACGGGTTGCTAGTGTAATGTGGTGTTCCTCACTGTGGTGTTCTTCACTGTGGTGTTCCTCACTGTGAACAACGGCACTTCCTGCATCCACTTTCTCCCCAGTTAGATGGTCCACCCGCCCCATCCAACCACTCAACGCTCCGAGCCTCTCAACCCTCAAACCGGGTTGTTATTGAGGAACGTTTCCTTCTCAGTGAATCGTCTCGTTGAGTAAAGGTTCAAATCTAAAGTGTGTCAGGGGCTCTTCAACTTTTTCAGACCCGACTCATTGAAGGTTCTGCTACAGGGACCCAGCAAGAGTAATCCTGCGATGCATTGTGGGTCCCGGGTTGAAGAAGAGTTTAAGAAACCGGGACATCTGGAGATCGTGGATGGAAGGAGGATTTAAAGAGTATAAACAAAATGGTGGCCTCCTGCATAACCTGCTACTCCTGTCTATTCTGCTTCCTGTCACTGTCATCTACTCTTATCGTGCGTTCACACCACGAGCAACAGAAATCAGCTGCCGCACGTTTTGTTAACTTGGCACAAACAGAGAAACGCCAGCCGACGGTATCTGTTTCTTTGTTTGTTGGCAATGAAGCGCTGGCTGCAGCTGGACTTTTTCTAACCAATCACGTGCCAGCGTTCCTTGCTGTACGTCCGCCGCCTATTGCTGCAACTCCCATCGGCGCCACAGCTAGCAACCGGCTCGCTTCACAGCTACGCGGTTGCCGGCGGTGTGAATGCAGGCTAGTGTCTGCGGGGAAGAGGTCATGGTGGTTCGACTGGTGGGGGGGGTCCGGCACGTCTCATCCTCCCAGGCCGCCGCCGCCGCTTCACGCATGTACGTATCATCTCAGTTTAAAATACCAACCAGGCAAAGACGACCGAGGTCTCATGTAACACTAAAAACACCCCAGGATGTAAAAAAAAAAGTCCAACCTTAAACCATTTTGTATTATAAACTATTTTACACGGCTTTGCAAAATGTTTTTACATAACTTTTATCTATATGTATAAATATATATGAAGAACTATATTCTGACCGACGCTGCCACCTGGTGGTCATCGGGTCGGGAGGTCAAAAAGGGGAGAAACAAACTTTAAAAACTGGGAATACAAAGAAACAGACGTGAACTCTCTTCTGTCCTTAGACTAAAGAGCTTTTCCCCCTGAAAGCAGCTTTGTGGTCTAAAACAGGTTCTAGTCCATGTTTGTGACACTGAACATACATGAACATACATGAACATACATGACGTGCTCTCGTTTTGTACCCGCCCGGGCGCAGGACTCGGTCACCGAGGCAAGAAGAGTCACATTTGACCTGGTTTCATCTGAGAAAAGAGGTGTGCTCGATCCAACCGCAGGCAAGTCCAACCAACCAAGCGCTCCTCAAGGGGTGAAAATGCTTTGAAACCACTTTTGACTGAGTGTTTTCTGCCTTGGTTCGACTGCACGTTGCCTCAACACCGAACACAATGTGAGACGATGCTTTGCTGTGTGTACAACCTGGTGACTGTCAACGCTTCTCTATCGGCCTTACTCACTTTAAACGCTTCATCCGTCATCACAGTTCAACTGGAAGAAATTCAGGTTTTCTTCTTTTTCTTTGTGTTCCTCCTTTTTAAAGTTGTGCAGACGGGTCGATGGATGGAGGGGGGGGACATGTTGTGATGTTGAAGGTCCGATGGAGTCTCTCTCTCTCTCTCTCTCTCTCTCTCTCTCTCTCTCTCTCTCTCTCTCTCTCTCTCTCTCTCTCTCTCTCTCTCTCTCTCTCTCTCTCTCTCTCTCTCTCTCTCTCTCTCTCTCTCTCTCTCTCTCTCTCATTTGTTTATTTGAAATAAGTATGTATGCCTATGAGTTGGATAGTCTAGTTAATGTTAACTAGGCTGAAGGCCCCTGGCTGAAACAATTCATTAGAAACCTTTTCTGAGTCCATACAATGTACTGGAAACTTTCCAGAACCATCCATGTATGTGGACAGGAAAACAGAAGTTTGATCTTTATATTATTGGGTTTTTACTGTCACAAGAAAATCAAAACCCTGTTCAGTTACCGACACATAGAAGACACTCTATTTACAGTGAGATGAGGAGGAGACCAATAAGACAATACAAAACAGTCATATTGTCACTATCTTTGGTCAGCAGTGTGAGTGTTTCTCTACAGAAGAGACGACTCTCCCTCCTCTATCTGACAAGAGACACTGAGGAACCAACCTTAACCCTAAACCCAAACCCAAACCCAAACCTAAACACAGGGTAGAGGGGTTCAGTGAATGTGGAGGTGAAGGTGTGGAGGTGGATCAGAGAGTCAGAGGAGACTCTGTAGAAGGACAGAGTGCCAGCAGGCCAGTCCAGATACACTCCTACTCTGTTAGAGGAGGAGGAGGAGGAGGAGGAGGAGGAGGAGGAGGAGGGGGGGGGGATATGTAAGTCTGTTCTTCTGTCATTGTGACAGACAGAGTATCTATCA